>RWGZ01001269.1:677556-762273 GCA_009725065.1 Utricularia reniformis | reverse complement strand
ATACAACAGGCTAATGAAAATGACTGAGTATAGAAAGCAGTAAGAATCTGGGCAGCGTAACAGCCTATTCTTCTGCATCCAAAGGGTCCTGTCTTTTCCTTCGTCTTGCCCTGTATTTATAGAGTTGCCGGCGAGTGTAATCCACGTCCTGTAACCGCCTCTGACAGGTTTGTTAGAGGTTGTTATCACAGGATGTAAAACGAGGCTGGGACCGATGCGTGGTCTGCGTGATCGGGCCCGAAGCGTGATAAACGTGATAGGGCCCGAAGCGTGGAACGCGTGAGCCTGTAACCGTTTTGTAACCGTTCGGACCGAACCAAGGAGCCAGCTGGCAGATAACGCTTATTTTTACTAAGGTTATCTTCGGTCCTCCGTGTTGAACATCGAGCCGGTTTTCTTAAAGGTGTAATTGGGCTGTGAGAATTCGTTTTGATTAGTTAAATCGGCCCAACAGTTATCAGGCCTCACCTATTATGGGATACCCGGTCCTAGAGTTCTCATCAACTGTATTAATACTAATGTTGTTTATTTCTGTGAAGGTTTAATCCAGATTTCCAACAAAATCTTATCCAAAGGCAAGCATGAGTGGAGACTCCCTTAGATCGGAGTTTTCCATCCGTGACGCACTCAAGTTGCCATTGGGAATATTCTTGGCAGTGGGAGCCCAATCTCGCTAACTTTAGTCCGAGCTCCTTATCATGAGGGTCCTCATTTGACAATAAAAAAGCTTCCTAAAAAACCATGCATCCTAGACAGCAACACACTCACATGCAACCATGAAACCATGAGCTCAATTATTTTTACCATGACCGTGAACTAATAAAATCATAAAACCGTGGACCATGAGGATCGCGTGTGATCCTTAGTGTAATCCTTCCTTACCTTGACTTCCTTTGTTGCTTTGAGTCTTCTCCCTTAAACTCTCCCCCAGATGTCTGTTATTTTTATGCTTATTTATATTACAAAGTTTGTAGTCATGTGGGTTACTTAGTAATGGGTTTGTGTTAGTGGTTTGGTGGTATGGTCGGTGTCGCTACAACCGTCAACCACTCCTATACCCACTTGCTAGCTGTCTGCACGCCCGGATTTTTGGGCTGCATGTCTTACGGACGCTGCCATTGTCAGCGCACAGTGTGTCAGTTCTTCCACCCTCCCTTACGACAGGTTTTCATCATTGTTACAGTACTGTCAACGTTGTTATTGTCTTCTTAGGTACGACTTTCCACCTGACATTGCTATCAGAATTTCTACATTGTCAGTGGAAGTATCATCCTTTGTATCACATTCGTAGCAAGTGACATCCGTGTGATGCTTCTGCCATGTGGCGGCGCCTTCCATCGTTAGTATGTGGCTCTCATGAGGCGAATGTTCATCCATGGGGACGTGCAATGTGATGCCTCTGCCACTTTAAGGCATCATTGCGTGATGCTTTTATCGTCATTCTAGCGCTGTCCCATTATGCCATCGTCATTCATTGGCATCACCTTGTGATGCTACTGCTATTTCTGCCGAATCTCCCTCATGTCGCTCTTAATCATGTTTTACCCTTACGATCCCGACCCCATCAGTCTTTTCTATGCTTCCTTCACCGTCGAAAGCCCTTGAGGGAATTTTTGAAGGATTACAGAAGCCACTAAGTCAAGGAAAGGGTTTTTTGTTTTTTTTTTTTTTGTTTTTTGTTTTTCATTTAACCGATGATACCAACTTTTCGATCATGGAGAGTTGTGATTCCTTTTGTCTCTTTGCTTTGGGAGGAGTGATACGTTTCTTCTTCCAAGACCCACTTTTTCGGCTAATCACCAATCTTTCTTTTTCTTTTCTGAAGCTTTTTCTTATTCGGATTTTATATTTTCCTTTCCATCTTATCCTACGGCTCTGCTGCTCCAGTACCTCTTTTCCTTTTTCCTTTTTCCTTTTTTCTTTGACTTTTCAAGACCCCTTTGAAGAACACCGAAAATGACCAAACTTTCAGGTGTTGAAAATCATTCATATCTAATCCAAGTCTAAGTTTTCTGCGTTCCATTTTCATGCTTGCAACTCTTCGACATTTGTGAAAACTTTGTACTTGTTGCTTGAGTTTCTGAAGCTTTATGGCATTTTTTTGAAGAACCTATATAAGAGCTTTAGTAGACTTTTTCATATGAAGAGAGGTTTTGAAGATTTGAAGCTCCACGGGACTGAGGCTATACTGGGACTCAAAATGGTTGGAACCTTCACAAAAGCTTAACAACCAGGTTCAACATTTTCGAATAAATATACTAAAAATCCCACTAGTGTTCACCATGAAAGAAAGTCTAGTTTCCGATTTAGAAATCTAAGTTTGTATAATTCGAAAATATTGAAAAACAAAACAAAATAAGATTTGAACACAAAAAAGAAAAAACATATATGCGATTTATCTGATGGTTTCATAGCTATCACAAAGCTATGAGACCACCTATTGGAAAATACAGAGGTTGAAGACCAAAGCAAAGAAAGGAAGCAAGGGTGATGACAATTTACCAGAAACTTTAGTTTTATGTTTTATGTTTATTTTTATGATTTTGTAGCAAGCTTTCAATGAACAATCAATGAATAATCTTGAACAAGTTTTGATCTAAGCTTTTGAACTCGAATTGAATTGAAAAACAATAGATAGTTTTCTTTCACAGACTAAAACATTTAAGAAGAGGAAAAGTAAAGCATGTAATCACGCAAATGGCAAATTCTCTAAGCCTGCACGCAGATCATGGCTGCTGATCTTAGCTCGAATTATCAAAGGCAGCAGATTCATGAGAAAGCCTGCAGACAGGTCCCTGCAGAGACACCAAAACAGAAACTATTTCCTCTTTGATTCAAACTTCCAGCAGCATGCTAACATTTTACGTTCAATGTTTATATTCCTCCGTGATGGTGGCACCATCACACACACCTAATTTGTGTCTTAGTTCATCAAACCTAGGCTTGAAGGGACTTTTGGTAAAAATGTCAGCCAATTGTTCTTCACTTGAACAGTGTACGAATGTCACTTTCTTGTCCTTTTCGGCCTCTCTTACCGCATGGTACTTTATCTTTATATGCTTGGATCTTCCGTGAAATACCGGATTCTTAATCATTGCCACAGTTGATTTGTTGTCACATAGAATTGTGGTAGCATGAGCCTGTGGAAATCCCATTTCAGAAAGTAACTCACGCAGCCAGATGGCATGATTTGATGCGGACGAAGCTGCCATGTATTCCGCTTTTGCGGAAGATTGAGCCACGCATCCTTGCTTCTTGCTGTTCCAGCAGAAGACGCCAGAGCCTAGTGTGAAGCAATACCCAGAGGTGCTCTTGGAATCATCGATACAACCAGCGAAGTCGGAATCAGTGAATCCCAGTAGAGCCACGCAGCTCCATTTTTGAAGAATAATCCCCAGCGTTGAGTGTACTTAATGTAGCTTAAGACTTTCACAACAGCATTTAGATGGATCACTCATGGTCGTTGCATATACCTGGACAAAATACTCACAGAAAACATTATATCAGGTCGAGTTATTGTCAAATACATCAAAGAGCCAACAATACTTCGATACAGTTTCTCATCGGTTTGTTGGCTGCCATCAGCTTAGTGCCTCCAGTCATTGGAGTCGAATTCTCTTCAGTTATACTATACCTGCGCAATAGATCAGTGCTCTATTTTTGTAGGCCAAGAAAAATTCCCTTTTCAGTGTGAGACAGCTCCAAGCCTAGGAAATATGAAGCTCGTCCCAGATCGTTCATCTTAAAATTCTTGGCCATTCCAACTCTGAGTTTTTCAATTTCTTCTTCGTCATTTCCTAGAATAAGTAGATCATCAACATAAACCGAGATAACGGTGAAGGCTGATCCACTGGTTTTAAAGAAAAGAGTAGCCTCAATTCTGCTCTTCAGAAACTGCAGGTTCAGCAAGTGTGTTTCTAGTTTTGAGTACCAAACTCTTGGTGCTTGCTTCAGCCCATAGAGTGCCTTATTGAGTCGATACACTTGGTGCTCATGGTCTTTAATCAAGTATCCTGGTGGTTGTTCCACAAAAATTGTTTCTTCCAGCTCACCGTTGAGGAATGCGGATTTCACATCCAACTGAAATAACTTCCAATTTAGTTGCGCGCCTAGACTGATCAGTAGCTTAATGGTGTCGAATCTTGCCACAGGAGCAAATGTCTTGTTAAAATCGATTCCTTGTATTTGTGAATATCCTTTGACCACGAGCCTGTCTTTGAGTTTGTTGATGCTTCCGTTTGGATTAAGTTTCCTTCTGAAAATCCACTTTGTTCCGATCACGTCTTGATTCGAGGGTTTATCTTCTAGTTTCCACGTTCCATTATTATTTATCATTTTCAGTTCCTCTTCCATTGCTGGTCTCCATCCATTTTCGGCCATAGCTTCTTCCAACGAAGAGGGCTCTGATGTTGAGTACAGACATCTTGCATAAACATCCTGCAGAGTTCTCGTTCCTCTCACTGATTCATCTCCTCCCATTTCATCATTAGAGATAGGTGCAGATTGATCAACATCTGAATTTTCGCAGGTCAACTTGTATTCTTCAGTGTGGCAGACAGAGTCTTTATCCGCGACCATACGTCCTTTAGTCCAGTCCCAGCACTTTCCTTCGTCTATAGTAAGGCTTCTACTAACGTACACTCTGTTGCTTATGGGATTCAGCACTCTGAATCCTTTGCTTACCGTTCCATAGCCAACAAAAATTCCAGTTTCTGATTTATCTCCCAATTTGTCCCTTTTTTCGGCAGCAATCAGTGTGTAACAAATGCTTCCGAATATTCTGATGTGTTTGAGTGATGGTTTGTTTCCAGTCAGAGCTTCAGCGAGAGTTTTCTTATTATCCAAGGCCTTGGTAGTGATTCTGTTCTGAAGATAAGTGGAGGTGTTAATCGCCTTAGCCCACAAGACTTTCGATAACTGTTTTTCAAGGAGCAGACATCTGGCCATATTTAGGAGGGTCATGTTCTTTCGTTCTGCCACTCCGTTCTGCTCCGGGTTGTATGGTACAGTACGTTGATGAACTATTCCATGATCGCTTAGAAAATTGGCGAAGGCAGTTGAGCAATACTCCGTTCCATTGTCCGTCCTTAGAATTTTGATGGTGGATCCCTGCTGGTTTTCCAGTTCCTTTTTGAAGTGTTGAAATACTCCAAAACAATCGCTTTTATTTGTGAGGAAATACGTCCAGCAATACCGACTCATATCGTCGATTAGAGTCATAAAGTACAAGCTTCCGCTGATCGAAGGTTCGGACATAGGACCACATAAGTCGGAGTGTATCAATTCCAATGGTTTGGTCGAGCGCCAGGAGATTCCAGTGGGGAATGGGAGTTTCGACATTTTTCCCACTCTCAACACCAGAGAAATGGATTAACTTGCCCTCCCCCATCATAATTTCTTCGATAACTTTGCAGAAGCCAAGCCTCTCTGACTCTGGATTGTCAAATGTGGATGCAATCTCATCACCAGTAACAAGAGCCAACCGCTCAATACCATCAAAATCAGCATGCTCAATAGCAAGTATCCCAGCATCAGCAAACAGTTCTTCAGGAAAATTGTAAATCAACTACCTGTTTACAAAACAATTTATCCCATGATTAATAATCTTCTGGACCTTTTCCCTCATCTTTTCCTTTTCAGCTGCTTCAATCTCAGCAACCTTAGCCATTGAATCAACTCACACACGAGCCCCATAAATCTTCACTTTATCTGTGTCCATTGCAGTATTTGAAACCAAAGTCTTTGCGTTCTCAATTCTTTTCGGTTGGCCAACACCAATCTTTTTGTCCAAAATAAAACCCTCATCCAGAAAGGAGTCCTTCAGGGAACCACCGGGTTTCTTTATGATTTTAATTGATTCCAAGTTGGTACTTCCCTTCAGCCTCAAAACTGCATCAACAGCTAATTTTGAAAAATGCTCTTTGTCCTGGGACAGAATTTCGGAGCTCAGAGTAGTCATCGCAATCTTCATCAGGTCGGACTTGAATTTTTCTGAATCTAACTTGTTATCCACAACCTTCTCGAGCAATGCATTTCTGGCACATTCAACAGCCATACGGTAACCTGCTATTATAATCATTGGATGAACTTTAGCATTCACCAATTTCTCTGCTTCCCTCAAAAGCTCCCCAGCTAGTACAACGACTGAAGTAGTACCATCACCAACCTCATCATCTTGAAATTTTGAAATATCAACAAGCACTTTAGCAGCAGGGTTGTCAATATGCATGGATTTTAGTATGGTTGTTCCATCATTTGTCACAGTGACACTGTGCCCCCTGCCAGTGGATTGTAAGGAATTTTGATGGTGGATCCCTGCTGGTTTTCCAGTTCCTTTTTGAAGTGTTGAAATACTCCAAAACAATCGGTTTTTTTTGTGAGGAAATACATCCAGCAATACCGACTCATATCGTCGATTAGAGTCATAAGGTACAAGCTTCCGCTGATCGAAGGTTTGGACATAGGACCACATAAGTCGGAGTGTATCAATTCCAATGGTTTGGTCGAGCGCCAGGAGATTCCAGTGGGGAATGGGAGTTTCGACATTTTTCCCTTGCAGCAGATGCTGCATACTTCTTCCAGCGATGTTAGATCAGACAGGTCATAAACCAGTTTTGATTTTGACAGAGCTACCAGTCTGGTTTTGCTTACATGACCAGTTCTTCTGTGCCAGAGCTTGGTCGATTCTTCAATTGCAGACAGGCATTTAGCTGATTCACCTACGGAATCCACATAGAAACATCGTTTAGACATTTGAGCTTTCATGAGAAGAGTCCCATCTGGTTTGATCACAGAGCAACTCGTGGTTTCGAACAAGAGTTTGAAGCCATCTTCCATCAGCTGCCCTATGCTCAGCAGATTGTATCCAATTTCTGGTACAAAGAGTACGTTGTCTAGCATCAAACTTTCAGATATCTTGATGGTGCCTTTGCCCACAACGGGCACCACTCGTTTGTCCCCAATTTCTACTCCTCCCGTGGTTTTGACGAGAACTGAAAAGAAGCTTTCGTTTCCAGTCATATGATTTGAGCACCCGCTATCCAGCATCCAGTTTTGAGCGGTTTCTGCTCCCATGAGGCATTTGATTTCGTCGGCCAGGGTCACAGCGCAGCGGAAATTCACGTTGGTTACCAGTGCAGCATTAACGTCTACTATTTCCATAGCTTCTTCAGCCTCGGTTGCTTGGGTTATCTGTGCTTTCCCTTTCTCTGGAGCTTTACACACTTTGGTTACGTGCCCATAGCTTTGACAATTTGTGCAGAACGCGCTCGGTCTGAAGAAGCATGAGCTTTCCTTATGATTCGTTCTTTCGCAGTGCTGGCATGGAGGCAGTTTAACAGGTCCGTATCCTCCTGAATTTCGGTAGAAATTGCTTGCATTTCCTTGGTGTCCTGGAAAGTTCTTTGCTGGAAATGCGTTTTCATTTCCTCCTTTTTCAGTTCTGTTCTTGGTCTCCTCTCTGGCTCTTAGTTCCCATTTCATTTCGACTGAGTGCAGCTCCTCAACCAGTTGCTGAGCCGTTAAAGAGTTGGTTAAATCTCCATGGACTGACTCGAGAGAGAATATTTTTTCATCATATTTCTGGGGCAAGGATTCTGTGATCTTCTCCATAATCTTCACTTCATCGTAGGAGCCTCCCATCAGAGTCATCTCAGATACCAGCACCATGACTTTGTCGACGAAATCCGCCACTTTTTCATTGTTCTCCATCGTTAGTATGTCTATTTCCTTTCGTTTTGCTCCTATCCTGCTGCTGTTTATGCGTGTGCTTCCTTGGTATATTTCTGCCAGCTTGTCCCATACGTCCTTGGCTGACTCGCAGGAGAGCACCCTGCTCAGTACAGGTTTCTCCAAGGAGGCTTGAATCACAGCCAGGGCTCTGTAAGACTTAGCCACTTCCTCTGCGTAATGTTTTCTTTGTTGGACGTGGCGAGGATTTGGGATTTCAGGTAGCACATCGGTTCCGAGCTCCACAAACTGCCACAGATCTTGAGACCTCAGGTAGACTTCCATTTGCTTTACCCACGTGTAGTAGTTTTTTCCGTCGAACTTTGGACCACTTCCCCCCATTGTTCCTTGTAGTGCCATGACGATTGTAGAACCAGCGTAGCTCCGATACCAATTTGTTGGAGAAAACAGAGGCGAAGACCGGAACAAAGAACAGAGGCAGGGGTGATGGCCAGTAGCCGAAGCTTTAGTTTTATGTTTTATGTTTACGTTTATGATCTTGTAGCAAGCTTTCAATGAACAAGCAATGAACAAACTTGAACAAGTCTTCGATCTAAGCTTTAGAATTCAAATTGAACTGAAAAACAACAGATAAGTTTTTTCCTACAAACTGGAACATTTAAGAAGAAAGAAAAGCAACGCATGTAATCATGCAAATGGTAACTTCTCTGAGCCTGCACGCAGATCATGGCTGCTGTTGTTTGCTCGAATTATCGGAGGCAGCATCTGTTGGAGATGGCCTGCAGACTGGTCCCTGCAGAGACACCAAAACAGAAATCATCTTCTCTTTGATCCGAACTTCCAGCAGCCTGCCCACATTTACGTTTAGTGTTTAACAGTTATGAAATTACGAGGACCAAATATGTGATTACCAAATTCAAGAACTTCAAATGCACAAATTACAACAAGTAGAGATATGGAGGAAGACATTGGGGCTAACATGGAAAATAAATTACATAATGTTTGTTGCAGATGTCGGTGCCGTCAAGATTTGTTAAAGAAGAATATGATGAAAATGATGAAAGTGAAATGAAGCAATATCATAATGTTTGTGTATACATTTTATACCCATTTTTCTACATTATTCGATGAAAGAGATCACAAGTGCAGTTTCTGGAAAAAAAGTATCCTTTTCTTTACCGATCATCAATTGACTTGAAGTTCTAGTTATTGAGTTTGTTGATTCCACTGCCGGTATTATTGTTGCTAGTTGAAATATTTCNTGGTGAATGCATGAAAGTCGTTTTTCTTCTTCATCACTAGAGACACCATGGTTGGAAGGAGATGAAGATGAACTCATTGTGGGGAAGAATGTTTGAAAATAACCCATAACAACTACATTTTATAGAATATTTTTGTGTTTCTTTCACGGATACCGATGAAATTGTGTTTGTTTAAATGTATTAAATAATAAATGTGTGTTTGTTACACGGATCCCGGGGAATTGTGTTTGTTTAAATGTATTAAATAATAAATATGTGTTTGTTACACAGATCCCGGGGAAATTGTGTTTGTTTAAATGTATTGAATAGTAAGTGCATATGTGTTTTACGAAAATTGTGATTCTTTCAAGTTATCTATTCTATTGAATATCTAATTCGAGTTTGTTTCAAGGTATTCAAAAGAAACAATTGAACATGTAACAAAAAGAAAACATTCAACATGTAACAAAAAGAAAACATCCAACATCAAGCACAAATTCAACATCGACAATTGTTTTCAAAAGCACAAAAACTTCAAAGCATTATAGAGTACCCTTTCATTTCTTTGGTGATGTGGCATCGGAGCAACGTGATGAGTTCCTAGAAACCTTATCATTGACATTTGACTCAAGCCAAGCTAAACGAGTATCATCATCACGAATCAATATGAAAATTTCACGATAAGAACCTTTTGCAAATAATTTCAAGGCCTCACAAAATATTGGATCACCAGCTAACATACCGGGAATGGAATATAGAAGATCCATACATTGTTTGATAATATGTTCCTTCATACCTAATACCTCTTGATGATCTAATTCTGAAATTTCAGTCAAAAGCTGGATGGAAGCGGTGATCTTGTCGCTATTGCTACCACGCCCAGTTCGTCTTCGTTTTTTAGTAAATGCTGTTTTTTTTGTGGAAGAAGGGCAAGCAATGTCTTCAGTACTCAACATTGTATCAGTATGATCAAAATATGTCTCGTCATGAACTTGCTCCGTGTAAGGATTAAATTCTTCAAATTCAAAATTCACATCTTCTAATCCTAGAGGTAATATACTTGAACTTGGTGTGTAACAGTGAGCTCCCTCAGCTATAATTCCAACAAACAATTCTTCTTGCATAGCCGGTAGCAATGATCCTCTATGTCTAAAGGTTTTTGCAGCGGAACATCTCTACATATAAAATATTATGATAAATTCAATGCGATAACATAACTATTTAACTATGCATATTAAGTAAATGTATATTAATTACCTTGATCTTATCATCCCACCAATCGTTATCGGTTCGCATTATGTTTGACATTTTATCCCAGACAACACCAGTACTTGTATATAACTTTTTCCACAATGTCCACTCGGTTCGGAGATCTCTATACTTGTTCTTGATCTGTTGCAAATTATATGTGCAATTTGTTTCTTTGTTGAACTTGGTAACAATATTATCCCATCCAACCTTGTTGAATGATGTTGTCGGTCTATTTCCAGCTTTCAACTCATCTATACAAATCATGATGTACATCTCAATACGGGAATCAGTCCAATGAGCTTTTTGTATTACAATCATGGCTTTCTTTTTTTCATTTGAAACATTGGATTCCATTTGATATGTAGAATATTAAACCTGCAAATCATTATCATTAATATTAATATAATATAAGTAAAACAAACATTACACAACAATATTATTATTATTCAAAAAACAAATACATACTACTAAACAATGAATATAATCAATTGATTCCATGTTAAAAGAAACAATAGACTAAAACTTCATCATTATTCCAAACAATCAACAAATTTAAGTAATAACATGCATATGAATTTGATTTTCAAATAGAAAAGTCATGTCTAATAGTGCAAGAGATAAGAAACAGACATAAGTCACATGAGAATTCAACATTCAACGGCAGCACAAGTGGTCCTAAAAAGTCAACTTTTCATACCCTTATATTCAAACTTGAATGCATTTTAAGCCATTTTCATAATCAACAAGTGTTGTTCTACAAGTAACCAAAGATATCCCAGTTTGGTCAGGCCGTCACCTACTCAAAGACGGAGAACAAAGATGATACTTCGGTCTCAAAACAGACAGCCTAGGAACTGTAGAATTTGAATGCAAAAGAATTTGAAATGTGGACAGAATGAGTCTCAAGGCTTTTATCCATTGTTACTCAAACGAAAAAAAACTCATCAAGCTTCATTCTAGCTTTGTCTAAACAAGTTTCATCCTTGCAGAATATGCAAAATTTAAGCTAAGTTCACAATATGCAATATCCAAATCATTATTACAACACAAAGTTTAAGTTATTGTATCTAATTTTCAGCAGCTCTAAAAAAGGANCAGAAGCAGAGTATATCTCTGCCTCTTTTGCCTCAAACCACAGCGCCTGGCTTCGACAAATTTTAGAGGATATAGGGTTCAAACAAACACAACCTACAACACTTCTACTGGATAATCAAGCTGCAATTGCTATAGGTAAAGATCCGACACACTTTGGTAGAGCAAAACACATCAAAGTCAAATTTCATGCATTACGAGAATCAGTAAAAAATGAAGACATAAAGCTCGAATATGTGGACACAAGAAATCAATTAACAGATATCCTTACCAAGAGCCTTGGAAGAGTTCTATTTGAACAACTAAGAGATCGAATTGGAGTGATACCTGTAAATCGCTTCAACGAAGATGATGACCTAGGCGTCAGGGGGAGTGTTGGAGCGACGCCTGTAGCCACATCTAAAGAAATGAAAAGGACAACACAAGGCACGTGAGTAAACAAGTTAAAAGAAGTGGTCAACATTGAAGAATCGTATTTACGCTTTTATGACTTAAATGCTCTGTCTGTAAAGTGGACAACACCACTATAAAAATGAAAAAACAAAACCCTATAGTGTGGGTGACTTTTGTTTTTCTCTATCAGCCGCAATGACTTAGATTCACTATTCCATCCACTCTGTTTCTGCATTTCTCTCTACAAAATATCAAATAATAAATGAAATAAATCTAATTTTGATAGATTTATTACCTCCATTTAGTCCATTTCTACCACAAATGGATGATGTAACATGTTCATATTTTTTCGTTTAAAACAAAAGAAATCGTTTGTTGATTTAAAAATGATGTAAAAATACATCTCAATTTTTTACCTTTCAAATGAGTAATCAAACATTGGAGAATCTCATTAAAATCATGAAAAAAAAAGAACAAATATATTCAAAAAAATAGAATGATTACTTCTATGTATATGTAATATTAACTGGGGATATATTTGTCATTATAATACCCGGGCTCATCCGGTGCATCTAAGAGGTATTTTCGGTCTTCTTTTATGATTTCGGAATGAAGCAACTTTGAGGTTATTCTCGTAATTTGGACATCTCAAGCCCACACGTAAGGATTCTAATGGTATTTCGGGTAGTTTCGGATGATTTGGCGCCATGAGTATTTTCGTAATTTGGCGCCCGGAAAGCTCGTCGGTGAACCTTTGGTGATATTCTGGATTATCTTTTGAGTATTTGGAGATGAGATTTTGTCAATAATATTTTCTAGTATTTTCTCATCATTTCGTATGGTTAGTGGTCTACCGGGATGCGATTCAGAAAACTCGGGACATTGTGATGCATATCCGGGTGAAATTAGACATTTTTGACAAATCATGTCAAATTGGGCCAAATGGACTAAAATTAAGCTTTTGAACCCAGAGTTGACATAATAACCCATTTTTTCTATAAATACATATCTTTAGGCATAAGAAAGTTGTTAGTTTTTTGGCACGCTTCTCAATGCAAAGTTTTCACGTGAACTTGCTTTGGGACTCGCATGGATTTGCTTCTCGGGTCGTGGTCGCGTGGATCTGCTTCTAAGCCTTAGTCGGGTGTTTTTGCTCCTCGTAGTCGCATGGTTTCGTTTTGTATCGCTGGTTGCGAAGTTTCATATTTTATTTTGCGGAGACTCGCTTGAAACTCGCGTGGATTTGATCTCGGACTCCACTCGCTTGGATTTGTATTAACCATTCTCATGGTTTTGTGTTATCCACTCTACTCGCGTGGATTTGCATTCTTGGGTCGTGTGGATTTGGCAAGTCGGGGTAGACTGTGTGGAATCGATCGTCTTTTGAACTATATTCATTTGGACTCATTATATCCCTTGATTATATTTGTATTCGTTGATCGATTATAATGGAAACCAAGGTAGAGCTTTACTCTCCCGATGACGTAAGCTCACACATTATGGGTCAAATCTCGTATTTCGCTTGTATCTTCACATTAATTAAACCAAAGATAATTGACTGATCAAGAATAAGACCAGGAAATATTTTAATACAAGATCAATATGAATTGCCACATTTCTAATTTATCAAACTTAATTTGGTTTAATTGAAGGAGTTTATGAGATCTACAATCAAAATTCTTTTGAAATTACATTTGGGCTATTTTCTTGGGATATATGAACAATCTTCATCGATTAGGGGAATCGAGAATTACTACATTAAAGAACATAAAGTAAACAACAAAAAAGATTATAACATGGAAATACCAAAGTGGATAAAATCATATGACAAACGAAACGATCAAATTAACTATTAAGAGAAGAATATAGGGTGACGGAGGGTGTGTGAGGCGGTGGGCGGTTGGGTGTTGTGACAACAGGCATGGGGCGGCTGCATGTAAGGACAGAACGCTATGCTTTAATCTCTTGTCCCAGTGGAGTCGTGGACGCTACGTAGGAAGATTTTGTAATTGTGATTCGTAATCGAAATTCAGAATTGTAATCGTATTTTCCACTTACACTATGGAACCGAACACCTTGAGGCTTGAGATGATCCATCTTCACCCATTTCCACTCTATTTCTCGTTGGGCAACTCAAGGTCCAGTGCTACCGAATGATTTCAACTGATAAAATCCAAAGCCATACTCACACGATCTTCCCAAAAAGCTTTTGGTATGCCAATATGCATTCTCATTGGACGAGCACTCTTAGGTGTGTTGTTCATCTACTTGGTTGATCCAGCTTTATACAATTCTTCGAACATTATTCTCAGAATTTTTCTCTGTTACAATGTCCCTCGTTTCCCCGACTAAACACACTTAAGCGTAATTTTAGTCTCGAGTTCGATCTTAGTCTCCCATCTTTTGAAAGTCTGAAATATGTCAGACTTATTTTTAAGAAAATATAATCATACCTTACGAGTATAGTCGTTAAGGAAGGTGTCGTTGTATATTGAAAATCCTATGAACTCGACGGGTACCATACTCCACACATTCGGTATGCATGAGTTCCGGCTTGCTGTATTTCCAATCTCGCTTCCTCTTCTTAAAGGTGTTGTGGATTTTCATATTTAGAAGCAAAATCTCATCCGTCAAACATTCTAAGGGTTCCTTTATCGTCACTCAAAACCAATTGATGGATATATGAACGATATCGATAGGTTCGAGGAATCAAGAATGACTATGCTAAAGAAAACAAAGTGAACGATACAAGAAGTTTAACGTGGAAAACGCAATGTGAGTAAAAAATAATGTGATTGATAGAACAATCAAATTCACTATCAAAAGATGAATATAATCGTTGAGCTAACCAAAATGAATCCTAATGCCTTTATTTATAGTGGAGAGCTTATGGGCAATTGATGACTAACAAATATTTTCTAATTTGATCATATATAAATATATAATTTACCATAATCAAATCATATGTATCTTTTCATATGTTTAGATACGATCTTGTTTCCTTCTAAGTATTCTTTCCAAATTTGTTTTTCGAGTGGTCATCGATCCATCAACAATTCCATCTTGTAATGTTGGGCTAGTTCACTTGTCTCTTTCGGTATTGCATGGTGGGTCATGAGATCAACAACTGATGTCGACATGGTCATCAAGTGTCAAGTGTAGTATATCGTCATGCCAATCTTCACATTCAACATCGTCACCGAATACTTAGGCATGATGGGTCACAATTCAGATCCCACATTCAACATATTGTTGTCAAATTTGCAAATGTATTGGACCCAATGTTTTCATACCGGTCCGGATCGGTATACCAATATATATTTTTTTTAAAAAAATTAAAAATTTCAAAAAAAAGTAATTTTTTTTATTTTTTTCCGGGTTGACTCGAAAAATCCGGGTTCCAACCTGGAAACCTGGTATCGGGTGGTACCGATCAAAATACCGGTGCCGCCCGATTTTTTGCCATACCGACCATATGAAAACATGGATTGGACCTGAATTACCAAATTTTGGATATTTTTGGGCAATTTTTGCTAAAAATATTGCATTGAATTCATCATTTCGGCAATTTTGACAAATTTAAATTTTTTCAAGACTAATTTTGAAAATTACATTATATGTTTTGGCCCAAAATTACTATTTGAAAAATTTCTTGGATAAAATTGTTGAAAATAAAATATATTGGATCAAAATCATCAAATTGCCAAATACCACAAAAAGTTTGATCCCCATTTTTTGTGATAAAAAATGGGTCAAAACATACTTTGATAATTGGCCCATTTTTGGTAATAGTTCAAAAATGGGCCAAATCATCAAGTTGGAAATAGTTCAAAAAATCATCAAATCACCTTCAAACGCTATTTGAAGGTGATGAGTATTTGAAATTTTTGGACCAATATTTTCAAATTTGAACTATTTTGATTTGGGCGAGACGCAAATTTGATCCCCATAAATTCATGGTTTTGGCAATTTGTCCATAAATTTTTATAATTATAACAATTATTATTCCCAAAGTATGAAGATGACAAAATCGATATACATACCTAGTAAATTTTGGTAATATCAATCAATGAAGTTTAGTATGTATGACNAAATAACTGCCCAAAATACTATCTAACAACACGTGTACGTACAGATTTACGTCTAATTCAGTTAACTTAACACGCCCCCTCAAGACGAAAGTCTTGACACCCTTTTGAAGAGCTGCGATCAAACAGAGAGAACTGAGCTAAGAGTTTACTGAGTCGAGGCTTGGAGAGCGCCTTAGTGAAGAGATCTGCTGGTTGATCATGAGTGCAAACATAAAATGGATATATTAGACCGCTACGATAGTGATCACGAATCAAATGACAATCAATATCAAGATGTTTTGTGCGTTCATGAAACACCGCGTTTTTAGAGATTTGGAGTGCAGGTTTGCAATCAGTTCCTAGACCAATAGGCAGAGATGCTGTAATTCCCAAGTCACGTAGTAGGAAGGAGAGCCACTGAATTTCACACACAGTTGGCTCCATACATCTATATTCTGCTTCATCGGAGGAGCGAGCCACTGTATTTTGTTTATTTGTCTTCCAGGAGATCAGGGATGAACCAAGAAATATGCAATAGCTAGTTAAAGAGCGACGTGTATCAACACAAGTACCCCAATCGGCATCACAGTAGGCACGGAGACTGAGAGCAGTACCAGTTGCATAAAAGAGTCCAACATGAATTGTTCCTTTTAAGTATCGAACTACATGTATTGCTAAATCCATATGAGATTTTGTGGGCATTTGAAGGTGCTGGCTGAGTTGTTGTGTGGCGTAGGCTACATCAGGTCTGGTGTACGAGTGATACAATAACTTCCCAACCAATTTTTGATAAGCTGATGGATCCTCAAGCTGTGTTGCATCTGAGACAGATAATGTTGTTCCTGCTGGTAGAGGTGTGCTACCTGAATCTATATTTGCCTTCAAATAAGAATCAACAATATCCCGTATGTATTTGTGTTGACTCACAAATATACCACTGTTATGACAGAGAATTTCTGATCCGAGAAAATAACGAGCATGTCCAAGATCTCTGATTGTGTACATAGAGTGCAGAAATTCTTTAATTGAGACAATACCTTCAGGATCATTTCCTATCAAAAGAATATCATCCACATATAGTAAAAGAATATCCATTTCTTTAGATGAAACTTTGACAAATAAGCACGGATCATGTGGAGACTGATTGTATCCTCGATGTTTAGAGAAGATGTGAATTCCAAATTCCATTGCATCGACGCTTGCTTAAGTCCATAAATCGATTTCACCAATTTACATACTTTGGTTGGATCAGCAGTGGCAAAACCCGGCGGTTAATCCATGTACACCTCAGTATCAAGAAATCCGTGCAAAAATATGTTGTTTACATCGAGTTGAAATAAATCCCAAGCATTACTTGCAGCAACATCAATCATTAGTCTGACTGTGGTATTTTTTGCAACAGGCGAGAATACTTCGACATAATCAATCCCCTCAACTTGTGTGAAACATTTTGCCACTAATCGTACTTTGTATTTGTTTATAGTACCATTCTGATTGAGTTTAGTTTTGAAAATCCATTGACATCCTACTGCCTTTTTCTTTGGTGGAAAATCACAGTGTATCCAAGTACCATTGGTCTCAAGTGCAGCCATTTCTGCTCGCATTGCTTCTTCCCAATGTGGGATTTTTAAAGCTTCTTCAACAGATGAAGCTTCTTTTTAGCTATTAATGCATCTTCCCCTAGATCATCCTCAATATTTGGCAATACAGATGAAGTGCCTCCAGAGTTAGTTAAATTATGAAAAAGGAATATGCTTTCCACGAAGGTAACATCCTGAGATATAATCAATTTGTGTTGCTGAAGATCATACAACTTAAATATGCCTTTACTTGTTATATATCCTAGAAACACGCAGGGATTACCCCTAGGAGAAAACTTGTCGGCATGAGGCATTACACAAGCCGCATAAGCCAGGCATCCAAATGTTCTGAGATATTCATATGTCGGTTTTCGTCCATGGAGTAGTTCAAATGGAGTCTTCCAGTTTAAATTGGAGGCCGGAAGCTTATTGATTATATGAGTTGCTGTAATCACAACCTCTCCCCAAAAGGAGATAGGTGCCTTGGACTGGAAAATAAGAGATCTTGCAACATTTAACAAGTGTTGATGTTTCTGTTCCACTACACCATTGGATTTCGGGGAGAAAGGGCATGTTCTTCCATTAATATAACCAAACTCCTCCAATAAAGCATGGCATGAATGACCTGTGAATTCTCCCCCATTATCAGAACGAACTCGTTTCACTGTGACTTGAAACTGCGTTGTGACCATATGAAAAAAAGTACGTAGGACCGAAGTGGCCATTGCTTTGGAGTTTAGAATAAAAGTCCAAGTGGATCTACTATAATCGTCCACTATTGTGAGGAAATATCTTGCTCCCAGACTTGTTGAAGTGCGATAAGGCCCCCAAACATCTACATGTATTAGATCAAATGCACTAAGAGCTCGCATTTCAAGTGTTGGAAATCGCAAACGCCTTAATTTTGAAATCAAGCATGTGTGACAAGTCTTTTCTGATTCATGGCTTTCAACAGTTATATGCTCAAGAACAAGTTTTGACGGATGTCCCAATCGAAAATGCCATTTATTTTTGTTGGTCACACAATCATTAAAAACATCAAGTTGGCATACATTTGTCTTAGAACTAGAATTGCATAGATTTAAATCAGCATGAACTGGTGCATTTTGTAACAGGTACAGGCCATCCTTTAGAACTCCCTTTGTAAGGACTTTCTTACTCTGTCGGTCCTGAATATAACACCAATCAAGATCAAATGAAACTTCAATGTCGTTATCTGTAATCAATTGAGATACTGATAACAGATTGTATTTAAATGATTCAATCTTAAGAACTCCAGTGAGTACTAATCCGGATTCCAAATAGAGTTGTCCAATTATTGAAGGTAACAACATGTTGTTATTAGGCAAGCAAACCTTTAATGTATCCCTCGTTTTACAAGTATTTTTAAGAATAATATCCTTGCATCATATGTGAGAGGAAGCACCTGTATCAATAATCCAACCAACAGATTCAATAAACATTTTAAACAAACGAGAGCGAGAATTACCTGTCACTCCACAAAATTCTGCAAAGTTCACTTTCGGAGAAGCAATATCGACATTAGGTACGGAAGTTGATGGTTGTATTTGCAAAACTTTCCTTATTTGTTGATTTATGAGCTGTGTGATATCCACTGGCAAATCAATAGGTGATTCATCAACAAAAGTATCAACATTTTCAGCCACAACATCTATTACAGAGTTTGCAAATTTATGTGAATCTTTTTGTCTCGCTGCTAATTCAGTGTACCACTCTGGGTTGCCAATAAGTTTGAAACAACTAGATTTTTCATGACCTGTTCCCTTGCAATTCGAGCATCGAATTCGTGGATCAAATCGGTTACTTGCAGAATTAATCATTCCACTCTACGTACCGCTATTCATCATTGTTCTAGACAGATTTTGACCTGTTCGGCTAAATGAACCTCTCACACACATACCCGAAACAGCAATAGGATCACTCATCGAGGTAATTCCTTGCACATTAAGCCTTTCCACAAGTAAGACCATACGATTTGCAGTTTCAGCATCAGGTAGAGGCACATATATGAGTATTTGATTCTTAATGGATGCATAAGCATCATTCAAGCCTGATAAGAATTGAAACAACTGAGCATGTTTCTCTCGTTCAAGTAATTTTGTTGTAATTTCGCCAACAACAACAGACAAAGGATCCACAAATGTTTGAGTTTGTTGTAGTAGAGAACTATAGAATCAGTTCCTTGCGTCTTATGATGGATCTGGTATTGTAGATGAAATAATTGTGGTCCAGAAAAATAGCCATACCTCTTCTCAAGATCGGTCCATAGCATTTGTGCGTTCTTAGAGTACACGAAATTTTCAGCAACTATTGTGTCCATAGCATTAAGGATCCAAGAGCGTACAAGACAATCATTCTTTCGCCAGATTCGTAAATTTGCATCTCCATCAGCTGTCTTAGGAATAGATCCATCGATATACTCAATCTTCTCACGAGCACCTAGCGCAAGCAGAATAGCATGTTTCCATCCGTTGAAATTACTGCCGTTAAGCTTCTGAGTGACAATTATTGATGGCGAAGAGAATTCTCCAGTGATTGTCGAATTGTTGCTGCCGGTAGTCATTCTGAAGGTTTATGACTCTGATACCATGTCAATTTCATAGGTCCGATGAACAAAACTGTTTCATCCTCAATTTAATTGAAAGAAGGTTTACGGATACTTATTTATAACAAGAAAAATAACTGCCCAAAATACTATCTAACGACACGTGTACGTACAGATTTGTTAAGTTAACTTAACAAATTGCCTTTAAAATGAATGTGTATGTAGAAATAAGGTGTAAGTTAGTGTACCGAAGATGTGCTTATTAAGCCTTTTTCCAGCTCGAAACTTGCGACCTCGTGCGTGCCAATAGGTACGTATGCTAATCCCCGGTAAAGGGAACAAGCTATCTCTTGCTCTTACCAACTTCATGTTCCCGAGTTGCAGAGAACAATCTGAAAGACTCCACTCTTGCAATTGGGTGTTGGCTGATGGTTCCTTCACTAGAAAGCTCGACTTGTGGTATTGTATTGGGTAATCATCTTAAACAACCTTACGTGGACTATGATGAGACTGCTAAGGCCCTATTGTTACCATATGTTGGAGTGCTAAAAGAAATGCTCAGAACGGGAATGAGAAGCGATCGAATGGAAGACCAGAGAATATGAAAATTGGAGTATTTTGTTAATTCAATCTCAAAGATAACATAACAGGCTAGGCTACTTATAGAAAGTAAAACATAAAAAAAATGCAAATTGTAACTAACTACGTGTTATCGTTGCTAAAAATCCGCAATAACAAAATTTAGACCCCCTTTGTAATACGAAAGCAAGAAGTAAAAAGACACGATTTTTGTAGGTGGAAAACCTTTCTGTAAAAGAAAGGATAAAAAACCACCCCGGCCGTAGCCTTTGAATCCACTATAAACGTCAAGTTCGTAGATTTACAATAGGAGAACATGATATCGAAAACCAAAGAAAAAAGATCATGTTTTGATGGCCGTAGTCGTAGGTTTCCCTGCCGAAAATGATAAGAATAGCGGCCTCCTCCTTAGGTCAAGAGTTCAAGCTCCCCTCCTTAACACTTTAACCATGTTTATATAGGTGATTTGTCCAGCCCAATTATAACTCACTAGGCCCACCAATAATGGAGTCCAATAAATAATGACCCATTATTATCTGAATTAGGCACATGAGTCCAGTAAATAAGTAACCCGATCCAAATACCACGATAAACTATAAACAATGTCAATCATCAAAATATCTCGATCTGCTTCATTTCTCAACTCCGGAATGACTATATAAAAATATATGTGTCATCGAATAATAAATTTCTCAGGGTGATATCAGAAGTCCCCTGATTTGCGTAGTCGAAATATTCGAGTACACAAATCATAAATTTACCCTGAGAATATTGTTGCAATAAACTCACAATAGTAGTATCGCATATCTCAAATAAATAAATATTACTGAATGAATACCATCATCTCATGAAACTTCATATATATTTCTAAAATAATGAGTGGAGATATTATCTTCTTATAACAGAACCTGATATTATAATTCTTCAAAATCTCTATCTATGAACTCTATAAAAGTCTTCGATGACTTTTTGTTTCATATGTTGTCTTTAAAATTTATGATAGTTTCCGACAATAGATAAGACTCCTGGTATATGAGAATATCTTGATATGCTCGAATAAACTACTTCACAATTCCTCATATAATAAGTATGATTTTCTGAACACAAATAATAAAATATTCCTCGTTGTTGGGGGTCATAACTGAGAGTCCCCAGTAATAAATAAAATATAGTGAAGTCCAAGCCATAAGACAGTCATTTGATCATCTTTGTCGTAAATGAAAATATCTTATCTTTAATAATGAAATCCATGTCGTTGTACCATCACTTGGTCATGTTGATCATAAATGAAAATATCCGATCATAAATTAGGAAAACCATCTCATAATACAATAAGAATACCCTTTAGCCATTTTTCTATACCACGAAAATACCAACCTATAAAAAGAATCTCTGAAATCCTTGTGTTGGTCCTTAAAAAGCGCCAACACCCCTTACTTAGATCGATTTGTCTCGCACTGCTCCAAAAATAAGCGTAGGAAGCCTTCACGATCCAAGTGAAAGTAGCGTCAGGTTCAGGGTACAATCCTTAGACTGACGTAAATCTTTCACTTCCACCTTGATAGATCCAATCCCCCATACTAAAAAGTCTTTGTGGGACAACGGAGGAGAATGATGTCTTTCTGCATCACATACTATCACGAACCTCTACTTGCCATCTCATCTGGACCTTTCCCGTTCTCCTTCGCAAAGGTAAGTAAACGTAGGAAACCTTCACTACCTGAATAGAAGTAGCGCTAGGTTTAGGGTACAATCCTTAGACTAGTGTAAATATTTCACTCCTATTCGGGTGACTCAAGTTCCTCACACTAGAGGACATTCACTATCTAGATGAAAGTAGCGTCAGGTTCAGGGTACAATCCTTATACTGACGTAAATTTTTCACTTCCACCTAGATGGATCCAATCCCCTAGACCAAAAAGTCCATGTAGAACAACGGAGGAGACGGATGTCCTTTCTCACTGCAGACTGTGACCAGCCTCCGACGAGGGCGCGACCCTCGACGGCGTGTCATGGAGGAGTCGGGAAAATGGCTCACGTGTGCTACGGAATCATGCTCAGAACGTGGCCGACTATCAAACAATCGGGCCCCTTGACATACTCCAATAATATTCATGTATAGACGATTCTGCTGCAGCCAGAGACTCTCCAGTTAAAAAAATATTTTGACACAGTATCCGATCTAACAAGTTTGAGATTAATCGACTAGAAGACAGGCGGTACAATGCATTTCTAATCTATCCTAAATTGTTTAGTTTCCATCCTCCATCACACTAAAATGCAATGAACCTTACTCCTATCTTACCAGTCCCCTAGTCGATTGATCTTGTGTTGTTAGAAAGGATACAAAAAGAATAGAATATTTTAAAAAGGATGAGGATTTTTTTAAAAAAGATCGAAGAGTCTCGTCTATACGTAATACTTGCGCAAATTGGAAATATGTCAAGTCCGTGGCAACTCCTCTCCGCTCATATTCATAATCTCATACATTCATTTTCTTACCACCGCCGTAATCCGTAACGAAATATCCCATGCAAAGTACAACTTGCCAACATGCTTACTCATCTCAACTTTCTTGATAGGGGAATTAATATACCGCTCCCCCATATTCCGATAGGCAAAATGTTGACACCGATTCAATTTCTGATAAATAGGAATTAATAAGTGCAATAGATAAATGAATTCCTTGAATAGATAGGCACGNACTAGAAGACAGGCGGTACAATGCATTTCTAATCTATCCTAAATTGTTTAGTTTCCATCCTCCATCACACTAAAATGCAATGAACCTTACTCCTATCTTACCAGTCCCCTAGTCGATTGATCTTGTGTTGTTAGAAAGGATACAAAAAGAATAGAATATTTTAAAAAGGAGGAGGATTTTTTTAAAAAAGATCGAAGAGTCTCGTCTATACATAATACTTGCGCAAATTGGAAATATGTCAAGTCCATGGCAACTCCTCTCCGCTCATATTCATAATCTCATACATTCATTTTCTTACCACCGCCGTAATCCGTAACGAAATATCCCATGCAAAGTACAACTTGCCAACATGCTTACTCATCTCAACTTTCTTGATAGGGGAATTAATATACCGCTCCCCCATATTCCGATAGGCAAAATGTTGACACCGATTCAATTTCTGATAAATAGGAATTAATAAGTGCAATAGATAAATGAATTCCTTGAATAGATAGGCACGACGTTCTGATCCTCTAGAATATGTAGGAAGAATTCTCATAGAGCAAAATAATATTCCGTGATATCAGTTTCTTCTAATTGATAACCATATAAATAGGCTAATAGCTAATAAATGCCCTCCCGGATGAATTCCTGCTCCGAGAAGGCTGAGTAATGATTTCGGCGACCTGGGGTTCTTCCGAAAGTATTGATTGAGTCCCCGGTAATACATCACCCTCGTGTCATCCATACATCAATTTTCTGACTATTCTGATTATAAATAAGAACGTCAATTCAGACACTTGCGTGTCTCGGGGGAGACAAACAACTTTACTTCATATATCGCTTTGTAATCTTTCCTATGAGTTTCCGGTTATCCATAAGATTCTATATAGATCAAATAACTCGTTGTTAAGGTAGCGATAACCGATAGTCAAAAATTATGAAAATCATATATCCCTGGTAATTTAGAATCTCAAATTCTTTTCTTCACATGATGAAGATAAATATCATAATAAGACATAAAAATCCATTCGTGAATCATTATGAAGATACCGGAGATAATACCAAAACGATAAGATTTTCAGAATATAACCATACTTGATAAAAATATAATTGAAGTACTATCATAATCAATCATATGATTGATTCCGTTCAAAAATAAAAATGTAATCTTGATACTATATCATAACAATTTACCAACTTAGGATGATAATACATACGAGTCACCTAGTAAATTATTCATGAGATACCATAAAGAATACCAACACGAAGAGATTATCATAAAATCAACATTATCTCAATCCATAAAATATAGAAATCCATCTTCTTTGGATTACATAATTTAAAATCCGAAATAAATAAGATCAATCGATCTGCACTTTTCACAACGAAGACCGTTCAGAACATTGAATAATCCATCTTGATCAATATATATAAGTCTCACAACGATCCAAAGATGAAATAATTATATCCATATTAGAAATCCAAAAATAACGGATTCTGGATAATAAGAAATATTATTTGTCTGTCCATAATTTGAACAGCGAAATAATTATCGAAACTGATCTCCACCGTTGGGAACATAGCACAATGTGTTGTGAATAATATATGCAAAATTCAGAATAATCCAAAGGTGAAATAAAGCACTACATATAGAATATCACAACTCAATATATCAGAAAACGCAGATTGAAACTTTGAAAGTTCGTCGTGAATTTAAAACCGAAATAGAATTCAAAATCAATCTCCACCGTCTCGAACATTAATCAATACGTCTAGACTTATATAAATAAATTTCAGAAAAATCCAACGGTCCAATTATGCAAACTAAATAGAATACCCGAACATCGCATTAATATAGGATTAGAAATAACAACCATATTCGGATAGTAAACCGAAATATGAAAGTACCATAAAAACTGCTTTCCACCAATCAGAAGACCGAAAGATATGTATCAAACCATGCTAGAAATTTCAGAACAATCCGATGTTACAACTATGAGATTCGAATCGAAAAACCAACTTTTGTATACTTGAANAGGAGATACCATAAAGAATACCAACACGAAGAGATTATCATAAAATCAACATCATCTCAATCCATAAAATATAGAAATCCATCTTCTTTGGATTACATAATTTAAAATCCGAAATAAATAAGATCAATCGATCTGCACTTTTCACAACGAAGACCGTTCAGAACATTGAATAATCCGTCTTGATCAATATATATAAGTCTCACAACGATCCAAAGATGAAATAATCATATCCATATTAGAAATCCAAAAATAACGGATTCTGGATAATAAGAAATATTGTTTGTCCGTCGATAATTTGAACAGCGAAATAATTATCGAAACTGATCTCCACGTTGGGAACATAGCACAATGTGTCGTGAATAATATATGCAAATTTCATAATAATCCAAAGGTGAAATAAAGCACTACATATAGAATATCACAACTCAATATATCAGAAAACGCAGATTGAAACTTTGAAAGTTCGTCGTGAATTTAAAACCGAAATAGAATTCAAAATCAATCTCCACCGTCTCGAACATTAATCAATACGTCTAGACTTATATAAATAAATTTCAGAAACATCCATAGGTCCAATTATGCAAACTAAATAGAATACCCGAACATCGCATTAATATAGGATTAGAAATAACAACCATATATTCGGATAGTAAACCGAAATATGAAAGTACCATAAAAACTGCTTTCCACCAATCAGAAGACCGAAAGATATGTATCAAACCATGCTAAAAATTTCAGAACAATCCGGTGTTACAACTATGAGATTCGAATCGAAAAACCAACTTTTGTATACTTGAAAAATCAGAAACAGTCACTTGTAAACCAATGTTAATTCGAAAATCCAAACGACCATAAAATTCAATCTTTACCGTTCAGAACCGAGATAAATATGTTAATAACTATATATCAAAATTTCAGACCGATCCAATGGTTCAATATTCAAAAACAAACTTAATACCGAAGCTGCGCTGAATCGAAAATATATTCGCGTTTTCCATCCTAAACTCCGGATAAAAACTCAATGGGATTAAAAACGTCCCCACGGACGGCGCCAATGTTATCGTTGCTAAAAATCCGCAATAACAAAATTTAGACCCCCTTTTACGGATAGGGGTCGAACGAAAAAGTAATACGAAAGCAAGAAGTAAAAAGACACGATTTTTGTAGGTGGAAAACCTTTCTGTAAAAGAAAGGATAAAAAACCACCCCGGCCGTAGCCTTTGAATCCACTATAAATGTCAAGTTCGTAGATTTACAATAGGAGAACATGATGTCGAAAACCAAAGAAAAAAGATCATGTTTTGATGGCCGTAGTCGTAGGTTTCCCTGCCGAAAATGATAAGAATAGCGGCCTCCTCCTTAGGTCAAGAGTTCAAGCTCCCCTTCTTAACACTTTAACCATGTTTATATAGGTGATTTGTCCAGTCCAATTATAACTCACTAGGCCCACCAATAATGGAGTCCAATAAATAATGACTCATTATTATCTGAATTAGGCACATGGGTCCAGTAAATAAGTAACCCGATCCAAATACCACGATAAGCTATAAACAATGTCAATCATCAAAATATCTCGATCTGCTTCATTTCTCAACTCCGGAATGACTATATAAAAATATATGTATCATCGAATAATAAATTTCTCAGGGTGATATCACTACGTATGTGTAAAGCGTGGGAGGAGAATCCTAATTTCCTCATCCTAGCTTAATTGGACGTCTTCAATTCTTTCTTTATTCCTTTTGATGTTAGTATAGATATCTGAATTCAACACCCCCTCGCAAGATGAGCGTGATGTTTTTCATGCCCATCTTGGAGATTAAGGACCGGAAACGAGCAGCCCCCAATCCTTTGGTCAGTGAATCTGCAATTTGGAGCTCTATGTTGATATAAGCAATAGAAATAAATCATTCTCATTCTTGTTCTCGAATAAAATGGCAATCTCTCGTAAAATGCTTTGATCGTTCATGTAGCACATGATTTTTGGCTAGATGAATGCTCGATTGATTGTCACAAAATATTTTAGAAGTGTCCAACACAACCTAAAAATCAGTAAGCAAGTCTCTTAACCATATTAACTCACAAACAAGTGCTGCTAGAGATCGAAGTTCAGCCTCTGTGGAGCTTCTGGCAACGACCGATTGTTTCTTCGATTTCTAGCTAATGAGTCCATCTCCCATAAAAACGCAATATCCAGAAACTGATCGACTAGTATCTCAGCAACTACCCCAGTCACTATCACAATATCCGAATAAGTGTAAGGTTGTATCCATGGGTAAAAATATTCCTTGTCCCGGAGAACCCTTCAAGTAGCGAAGTACCCACATAGCTAACTGAAAGTGATCTTTGGAAGGTCTATCCATAAACTGTGAAAGAACATGTACTGAGTAGGTAACGTCCGGACGAGTGAAGGTTAAATATATCAATTTACCAACATGTCGTCTATATGAAGTAGGATCAATTGTGGAAACTTCCTCTCCTCCACGGACAAGCTGAAGATTCGGAGGCAGCGGATTAGCATATGGTTTTGCACCAAGTAACCCATATTCTTGGATAAAATCCAAGGCATATTTTCACCATCACCAGAACGTGCAATTTCGATGCCTAAGAAATAGCGCGGAATACCCAAATTCTTCAATCCAAACTTACTTTCTAAGAAATTAACGACATCAGAAATGAGGGAGGAAGATGTACTCCCTAAAAGAATATCGTCAACGTAAACAAGAAGGGCAACAAAAGATTCGTCACTGGAATCTCCTTTTGTAAAAAGGGAATAATCAGAAGCGGATTGTCGAAAACCAAAGAGTAATAGTGCATCGGTAAATTTGACGTTCCATTGACGTGAGGCCTGCTTAAGGCCATATAAAGCCTTATTAAGTCGACAAGCGACTTTAGAGCCATCAGGTAGAGGCAAAGGAAATGCCTGATCAATATGAAGATCATGTGGAATATCCATGAATACTTCTTCATCAAGTTCATCGTTAAGAAATGCATTGTTGATATCAATCTGATGCAAAGACCATTTGAATTTTGCAGCCAAGGCAAAGAAAAGTCGAAAAGTGGACTGTTTAACCACGGGGCTGAATGTTTCGCTGAAATCAAAACCTTCGATTTGGCTAAAGCCTTTAGCCACAAGGCGAGCCTTATATTTATCAACAGTGTCATCTGCCCTTAATTTGTTCTTGTAATCCCACTTACACCCTACAACATGTTGAGATGCATGTATCAAGACAACTTCCCAGGTGTTATTTCGTTGAAGGGCATCCAACTCAATTGCCATTCATTCTTCCATTCAGGGAGAGAACATGCATGTGAGTACTTGGAAGGTTCCGGGGGAAGAGTTGTGAGGGAATGTGTAAATGCATGATAGGAAGGGCTCAAATGATCAGCGGAAATATAGTTGGTAATAGGATAGGCAGTAGAATGGTTTGGTGGTGAATGTAAAAAATTATAGTCATATGCCTCTAGATAGGCAGAAGGGTGGCGAACTCTATCCCCGCGACGTAAAGGTACTGGAGAGGAAGTGGGAGTGGCCGAGGGATCGATAAAGGATGAAGGTGCTTCTTCAACAGGTAGAATAGGTATGGAGGTTGAGGAAAAAGTGGGCTAGTCAACAAAGTCAAATAAATTTTAATGTGAGGAATCGTTGGAATCATGCCGTGGATTAGGGTGAACAGCAGAAGGAAGAGTGTCCATCTTTAAAAAGGGGAAGTGGTCTTCGTAAAAGATAACATCTCTAGAATATAATATTTTACCATTCTCCAAATCAAATAATCGATAACCCTTAACATGTGAAGGAAATCCAATGAAGATACATTTTCGAGCACCAGAATCGAATTTTTTGCGTTGATTATTCAGGGTGGAAGCAAAGCATAGACACCCAAATACTCTTAGATAGTCATACTGCGGCATAGTGCCAGAAAACAAGTTAAAAGGGGATTGAAAACCCAGAATTCTTGATGGAAGCCAGTTAATGACATGAGTAGCCGTCAGAATGGTATATCCCTAGACTTAATTGGGAGGTTGGATTGAAAAAGCAGTGCACGAGCCACTACTATAAAAAATTGTAATTTTCGTTCAACAACGACATTTTTCTGGGGCGTCTCTACGCAAGTTTGCTGATGAATAATACCTTCAGCCTCATAAAAAGATACTAATCTGAATTCGGGATTATTATCAGAACGAAGGACTTGTATCTTGTTGTCAAACTATGTATGCACCATTTTTGAGAAAGTAGGAATAATGTGTGTCGCATCAGCCTTTGATCTCATCAAGTACACCCATGTCATCTGAGAGAAATCATCTACAATGCACAAGAAGTAGACATATCCACCAATTGCTTCAGTTGGAAAGGGTCCCCAAGTGTCGACATGAATAAGAGAAAATGGTTTCGTAGTGTTTTTAGTATGTTCAGGGAAGGGACGTCGCTTATGTTTAGCCTTGTGACAACAATCACAAACAAAATTTTGAGGTAAAGTACCAATATGATAAATCTTGTTCAACTGCATCATAGTAGCGGAGGCAGGGTGACCAAGCCTCTTATGCCATAAACATGCTTTAGAGGCTGAAGTATTCATAGCTACAACATCATTTATATCATTCTTCTTCATGGTCTGGAGTGAAGAATCAAAGATATAGAGTCCATTGATCCTCTTAGCAAGTCCAATAGTCCTCCATGGTGAAGCCCCTTGGATCCAATAACAATCACCATTAATAACGACAAAACAATGCAAAGACTGAGTTAAATATCTTACGGATATCAGATTATACTTAAATTCAGGCACAAATAAGACATTATGTAACATTATGTGAGTAGTAAGAGCAACAATGCCTGAGAAGGATATCAGAACTTCTGCCCCAGTCGGAAGGCGAACCGAAATTTCAGGTATGTTATGNGGCATCGCCTTGTAATCCTGCCGCGAAGATGCGGCACTTTAATGAATCCGAGGCCCGAACCGTTCCCATGCGCAATTCAAAATCGGCAACGTGATCGATCGATCACCATCACCACGAAATGTCGGCAACCTCTCGGGGTTGCAATAATGCCGATCTGGGACTGCTGCCCAGATCTCATCAGAAAAGGGGAGCACCAAATCTCCCAAGGCGGCTGATACGCCTTCAGATTGATGAGACGATGCCTGGACCGCATGCAAATTATCCCACCAGTCATCATCCTTACTTCTTCTGATAGGGGCCTCCATGGCCCTGTTAAATAAACCCGAATTGCGTCCCAGATTAGGTTCGCAATCCCTCAACGCACGCATGCTCTCCAACTCCCTGGTGAGCTCATCGATTCGTCGCTGCATCTGCTCCTGGTCATTTCCAGGGGCGAGAGTTAGAGCTCTGGCTGGGGGAGGAGGTGTAGACCGATATCTAGGCCTCCCCATTGTTACGCCACGCCTGATAATTTCATCTTCATCAGTATTGTGCTCGTCAGGATCACTCTCGTATCCTCTGCTTTTGCGAACAAGGCTTGAAACAGCCGGTGGTTCTATTCCACTTTTCTCCGACGTAATTTCCAGTACCACCTTCCTGACGATAGCTTCCAGATCCTGTAAAGTGAATGTTCGTGCTGGGAGACTGTCGGGAAGCACGTCACTATTATTTGTTGGAGTTCCAGTCGTCATGCCTTTGATTATCCTATCCCTGGTAAAACACTCAAATGGGATTAGAGAATCGTCCCCACGGACGGCGCCAAACTGTTATGGTCCCTTTTTAGAGGTACCAACAGTCGTCCGGTTCGTTTAGCAAACGAACTCGGTTCTGATTTGTTTTAGATGTGGAAGACGATTAAAAGCTGGAAATAAGTAAATGCACAGCGATGTATAGTGGAAACCCCAGGAATTGGGGTGAAAACCACTTGACTAAGAGCATATTATGCTCTTAGCCTGTTCACTAATCGAATAATTAATAATCAATACTGCAGAGGCTAAAGAAAATGACAAGGAAAAGAAAGCGGTAAGAATTCCGGCAGGGTAACGGCCTGTTCTTCCGCGTCCAAAAGGTCCTGCTATTTCCGTCGTCTTGCCCTGTATTTATAGAGTTTATAGCGTGTGTAAATCACGCTCTGTAACCGTCTCTGTCAGGTTTGCTAGGGGTTGTTATCGCGGGATGTAAAACGAGGTTGGGACCGAGGCGTGGTCTGCGTGATCGGGCCCGAAGCGTGGTAAACGTGGGAAAGCCCGAAGCGTGGAAAACGTGAGTTCGTGACCGTTCTGTAACCTTTCGGACCGAACCCCGAAGCCAGTTGGCAGAAAACGCTTTATTTCGTTAAGGTTATCTTCGGTCCTCTCGTTGAACATCGGGCCGCTCTTTCTTGCGTGTGTAAACGGGCTGTAGGGGTTCGTTTTCACTATTTGAATCGGCCCAACGGTTCTGGGCCTCACCCATCACAAGGTACCCGATCCTAAAGTCCTCATCAAAGAGAAATATATTTAAAAATATATTTTTTACAAAGAATTCTAAATAAATTATTAGAAAATGTAATTAGGTGATATAAAAAAGTTTTTATATATATTCAAAAAAAATTAAAAAGTTTTTAATATAAATTCTTAAAAACTAGTTTTTTAATAGGTTTTGAGTGAAATAAACCGGTTCACCGGATTTTTTGGATCCAAAACCGGTTTTTAAAATAATAGGCCAATCGATTTGAATCGGATCGGAATAATGAACGATTCTCGATCGAATCGGACGATCCGACTAGTTTTTTAAAACCATGTACCACACTAACCCACTAATGCACTAAGAGATGCTAATCTATTTTATTGCCAATAATAACCAATATTTGACTTCAATAATTTTAATATTAATTTTGCACTAATATGCAGTACAAGTTTTGTAAAATATAGACTTTTAACATTAATATATACATATATTTGTATGGATGCATGTACATTTGAATTGAGTTATTAAAAAATAACTATAAAAATTGAATTGAGCTTCATGTTTTCTCACCTACGATATACCGACCATTACGTCAAATATCAAGTAGTATCAATATTTTTCCATACCACATGGTACCATATATGGTCGAAATCAAGATTTTTTCGAGTGTAGCCCTAAAAAAGTAATTATATATATATATTAAAAAAAACAAATTTGGTAGAGATCGATCATATTAGTCAGGATCTGTATAGAATTTCAAATCCATATGAAAACATTGGTGACGCTTCAATTCTATTCGATTGACTCATTGATTTGCTAGGAGAATGTTAACAAATGACTTATATCTTAATTTGAAGATAAAGTCAAACTATTTTCAACATGAAAAAACTTTACTAGATTTTGCGGTAGTTGAAATACAATTTGAAGGGTTGGTTAAAAGAGTGTCTTTTTTCTTGAACCATTTTGACACTAGGGTTAAGAGTGTTGTTTTCCATCTAAACGAGACGCTAGGGTTCTAAAACACATGGCTAATCACAACATAACTAAACACATATTACATGTAAAGTACCACATTTGATTTATGAATAAAAATATGACTTTATTAAATAGAGATTCATCAAATTCAAAATAAAAGGGCCAGAAAATGTAAGAAGTTGTAACAAAATATGATTGAAAACATTTAAATTTTTATTATTTAAATAATTTTAATGTAAAAAAGTAATGAAGTTATAAAACATTTCATTATTCTAACATAAACATCTAAAAGTATTGAAAAGAAACGTTTAAGCACACACAGACCAAGTTAAATGATGATTGTATTGTCCTATGAAGTAGTATACATTTGGCCGAACAAAGAAAAAACGGGTTCCTAATCTTCCTATCCCTCAATAATAATCAATGTGCGTTGCATAAGATCCACTTTAGGAATGCAAATTTGCACTCACCTTTCATCATCACATCTAAGAATCCTCAGAGTTCTCCAACAGGTAGTTCACAGCCAGTTCCTCATCCCGATCACATGCTAAAAATGCCTCGATAACGAGGGCTCTATCGAAACCCATAGCTTCCATCTTCTCATACGAAAATAAAATGGAGTTGTTTTTTAATAAAAGGAAGAGGAAAGGGGAGATAAATGGTTACTAGCATACTCTTTCAATGGCCTCCTGCTCTGCTGGTGTGACACTAACTGCATGAGGCATTTCAGCTTCGCCCTGATCGAACATATCACTACGAACGAAGCAATTATAAGGTGACATCAATTTAAAATGAAGTTCCAATTTTAAATATCACTCTCACCCTTCAGGATCATCAATAGGTTCATTGATTAACTGGAGAAACTCTTGATGGTTTTCTTGTATGAGTCTAAGTAGTGAAGGATTCTGTTTTCCAAGCTCCTGAAGCATTGGCTGTAACAAAAACAAATATTGAGTCGACGTTGGAAGCACATAATTACAAGGAAATCACCTGTAGAATTTGCGGGTTTGTATGAACTAGAGAACGTAGTGTTTGGAACTGCACAACAAGGAAACATTTATTTACAACACTACTCTTATAAAGAGAAAGAAATTTAACCACTTTGCAGTTATGTTAAGGAAAATACCTGTGGATTATTCCTAAGGAAATCGAGTGATCCAGGACCGGTTGCACCGGAAACAGTTTCCTAAAGACGTTACAATATGAAAATTAGAAAAAGAAACACGGGTATCTAACCAAGTCGTGCAATGGTGAAGAAAGAACCTGAGGAAACAGATTCAGTGGAGAAGAATTTGGTGCTCCAGAGGCAACTGAACCAGATTCACCTGCAGGTTGAGATAGTGAAACTGGAACTTCTGCACTTTCAGGGATCCCCTAAAATTATATAAAAACTGTTTCACCAGCGATTAAAAAAATTAGAGATGCTAAAATGGATATGATCATCGTACCGAATACAAATAATCAACAGCTCTTTCAGGATTGTTATAAGCCACTCGAAGAGCGCGGATTACCGTCTCCCTGCTCCAGCTTCCACCACCCATATCGATAAGTTGCTTAATGGTTGCTTCAATATTGTTACCAGCTACTAATCCGGAGGCAGCTTCCGAGTAAGAAGATGGAGGTTCACTGGTAAAACTTCATAATGATGATGATCGAACTTCTTCAAAACTTGAGTAAAGCATGAATAACAACAAGTGAATGTCATACTTAGCTATTGCAGTGGAATCTGATAATGTACTGCTCTTAGGTGGCCTACAAGACAAATACAGGTTAATCAAAATTATATATACTCATTAATACTTCAAAGCAGACATCACTTCTGATTTCTGATCTTAAAAATCTATATATTACTGGAGTTTCATCTTAAGTTTATGAAAACTTACGATGAAGTTGGCTGATCTTCAGCCGGAACAGGATTATAGGGCGTTGCAGCAGCATCCGGCTGTATCAAAACAACAATATACAAGAGGCATTATACCATATGAGTACGGAAAAGTAGGATAACATGTCTGTACCTGGGAAGAACTTGATCCACTTGGACCCAAGCTTTTACTCTACATTTTATTTAAAACATCTCTAAATCAATCACTTTAAAAGGGCCATACATTGAGCAATGAAAAGTAGGAACTATAGCATAACTTGAAATCAAAGGGGAAAACTTGCGTCGAAGGATATCAAAAGGATATTTTATTTGCAAAACACGCCACAAGGCTTAGAGAAGATAAAGGCACCTTGCTTAGCATGACAACAAGAAATCCATCTTCAGAAACCTTGTTCTCTGCCAGGGTGCTTCCATCTTTCAATACTCTCCCATTATGAATTAATAATTGCTGACCGCATGGATAGTTACCCTTTCCTTGTGCTTCCTCAATGCATTTCTTTACAGCCATTATCTAGTAATATAAAATTTAAATCTTCGCCATTTATCAGTTAAGGAAAACATTAGCAGAAACACAAAAAAATTTCACCAATTATTATTACAAATAGCAGACCATACAACTCTATGAAATGTTAAATCCCTATTCCAGCAAGAATCCAAACAGAAGCGAACACAGTTTTACATTGAATTCCATGCTCTAAAAGGATTCACAACATAAATTAGGCAAATTTTTGAAATTCTTGCATTTTCAAGATAGATACATCAAAGAGAGAAACTCGACCAACAGTAGTCATGAAAATACTCTGCAATCACAGAATAAAAACAGAAATTCTTCCCAACAGTCAAAATTCTAGAGTTTATGGGGTATCTAACACCACTATTGCTACTAAAATCAGAACTTTAGCTCAAGAACATGTAGGATCACTTAACTGGACACACATTATCCAAAAAGAGAATTTTAACCCACCTCAACAAAGAAGAAAATAAAACCCATAAGCAAAGACCCCACACTCCCAACTACAGCCATCAGAAGCCCCATTTTAAAATATCGAGCTTAATTCATCAAATCTGAATTTATTCAAACATGGAAAAAAGGCCACTTACCGTCTCGTTTGGCTGCACAGTAATTTGGAATTGGCTACCTTTCAGAGTCTTCACTGTAAGCTTCATGTCGATAAATCCGAATAGTAGAAATGCAATACAGATCGAAAATGACGGAGATTCAGAAGAATAAAAGGGAGTTTGAACAGAAATTGGAAGAAACGAACGATTTGAAAAATTTCAGTTCAATATATATTACAACATGCACGTGCGAATCACATGTAGCCCAAATTTTAGAACAGTATAAAAGATTAATATTTTCTTTTGGTATATGTAATGACATTTGGCACAATCTATAGTTGAGTTAGTTGCTTTAATGTATATTATATAATTTCTTTTTTTATGTATCTTGTATACATTTTTTTGGCTTTCTTTCTTGATGGTGGTCAAAAAGGGAAATGAGCTTTGTAACCCTAAACCCATTTCATGACTATATATGAGTCTTGACAACATTTATGAGGTTAACAACAAGAAGCTTACTGCAACATATGAGCCCGAGAGAGGAAAAAGTCAAGAGGAAAAAGGTTGCTAGGACTTGCAGAGATAATCTTGTTCTTGGCATTGTCGTTGTTTGCAATAGTTCTTGAGAGTTTGCAACTCTGTGTTTAACGTAATAGTGGATTGTCTAAGCTTGAGGGGTTCCACATAAAATATGTTCTATGTCCATTTTGTTGGAGTTAGGTAATCTCAGTAATTTTGTGATGTTCGTTTCTGTTTATTGGGTCATATGACTGGGTTTTACGCTTGTTGGGCGAGAGACTGTATTGTTTTTAAACTGGACTAATGACGATTGGGCCTTGGTGCTGGACTTGGACTGTTGGGCCACGCGTAACAGTAAGGTGGTTAGCCCGAAATATAAATACGGTTGTCTCTTTGAAATTTTCCCACTTTTCATTTTGCGCATTAACTTTTCGTTTAGAATTCTCTCTAGCTGCTTAACGATTTGTTAAGGCTTTCCTTAGCCTCTGCGTGCTTATGCTTTGTTCTGCGCTGTTGTCTTCTTTATGCTTAAACGCTTTTACGTTTAAGACTTAAAAAACTGTCTGCACTTCACTGCTTTGAAAACTTTGCGCGTTACTGTTTTGAGAACGTTTCTTGAAACGTTCTCTGTGAAAAACTTGTGTTCTTGAGAATATCTTGAGATTTTCTCACTTTCTTGGCTAATAGTTTGAGTTTCAAACAGATCCTCGTAGATATGAGAAACTATAAAACTCTGCTAAGACAAACACGCTTACACTGTAGGTTCTTGACTTTTTTGGCCTAATAGTTTGAGTTTCAAACAAATCCTCGTAGATCTGAGAAACTGAAAAATTATGGTTGAAAGTCTTTAATATTACTTTCAGCATTTTACGATTACTGCTTGAACTGCTCGCTTTTAGCATAATATTTGGCTCTAAGTGCTTACATAAAGATTACTTACTGTTTTGGCTTACGACTTTGAGAAAATCTTTAGATTTCTCAAAAACTTGGTTCTATATAAGTGTTTTCAAGCCAAATCTGTATAGATCTGAGTTTCTGGAAAACCGCTGAACAAGATCCGTACTAAGGCTTAAACACTAAGTAGATCTACGATAATACATTGAGCTTGTGCGATAAGAATCATCTTTACGGATTCTTGCCACTGTTAAGGCTGTGAATCGTATTATCCTTGACTGTTTGTGTTACTAACTATTGTTTCCTAGTTGCAGGTCACTCTACTGAGTTCTTTGTGAGTAAGAATATCATGGTTTAGGTTGCTGTCTGAAAATATCACGAGGAGCATAAATTGATGAGAAATTTCTACCCCTATACTCTTAGTTTAATTCATGTGCATTATCTGTATTCTGTGCTTAGTTGTGGGTGTGTTCTGTGTGTGAACATTTCAACTGAAGTTGTGAATAAAATATTGCATGGTGTTGGACAGTGAATTGCCGAAACGATCGTGTCTTACCTAAGACAACGTAATTGGATACCACTATAAATCTTTGTATAATTTTTAACGCTTTCAGAACATAGAACTAATATGATTAAAAATTACAACACATTTCATTTAGCCTCTAATTTTAAGTTCAAGGTATCAGTATCGAAGTCCATTTTATGTTTCATTATAAGCTAATCAGTGGTAGCAGAACACTATAATAGATAGGAGACTAATTGAAGATTATTCAATTCCGATAATTAAGTTGAAATCCACAAACCATTTCATACGAATTAATCTTCTTCCTTCTATATTCATAGATTGGAAAACTCCATACGAAATTATTGCATAGTGAACCACATGATTACTCACACTTTAGAGTATGGGGTGCCTACTAGTGTACGCAGTTGACAACACCGAACAAAGACAAATTTATGTCTAGATCTATTCTCGTTGTCTTCATGGGTTATATACTGCATCTTGAAACTATAAGTCGATGAATTCGCCTTCACTCATTTTGTGTTATGTACTTTATAAAAGAAAATTTCTTTCATTTTTGTAAAAGCTGAAACGAACAGAGACCACATTGGTGCTTCATGCACTGTTTCATCCGCAGTGACATAGGTGGAGGGAGTTGACCCTGAGTCTTTTACACATGAAAGTGAAAGGGAGATATTTGATTTTGTATAGGATAGAGAGTTATTTGTCTGTATAGGTAGGTAATGAAAATTGTACAAAAGATACAACACATTCGTTTTTGAATCAGATTGAGAAAATTAACTTTCTGTCTCTTGTCATCTCTTCAATATTTCCTTTGGAACTTTGGTTTCTTTACATGGTATCGGAGCTACACCTCAAGCATGACGACAATAAACCACTCTATGTTCCAAAGGATAAGGAAGACATGGACTTAACAGTAACCTACGATCCCTTGTGTCTGGCTGGAAACAAACACTCCGGACAAGTGATTGTGACAACACTCTTAAATGGGGAAACTTCCGAGCTTGGCGCCAAGCGATGGAGCTGGCGCTAGACTCATGCTTGAAGATTGGTTTTATCACCGGAGTTGTGGCTACTCCGGAGAAAACCACTCAAAGTTACATACTATGGAAATATGTTGATTCAACATTGCGAGCATGGCTTTTGAACTTCATGGTCTCTGAAATCTCTGAGTCCTTTATGTATGTTCCCACATCGCGTACATTGTGGCTCGAGATTGAAGAACGATATGCTGAAGCAAATGTATTAATGATTCATAGAGAAATTAACACTTTGGTTCAAGGGTCACTCTCAGTGACCATGTATTAAAACAAGCTAAGCAAGTTATGGGAGGAACTCTCCCGCATACTGCCCATCCCAGTATGATCTTGTGAAGCAGCACGAACTTGCACATACAATGTGGGAAGACTCTATATGAACATGGAAAACTTCATCCGAGTAAACCAGTTTCTCAATAGACTTCAAGAATACTATGAACCAACAATCAACTAGATCCTCATGATGGAACCGCTACCTACACTGGCAAAAGTGTTTGGTTTCATAACTAAGTTGGAACAACAAAGGGAGAGAATCGTACATGAGGGAACAACTCAAGTTGCACTGGCATCAAAGTTTAACACTAAACCAAATTAGTCCAAGCTTAACAAGGACCAATAGGATGCGGCAACTACAACAGAACAGAGAATGTGCAAGAAATGTGGCAAGAAAGGGCACACCATTGACGAATTCTTTCTCAAAAAAAGGGTCCTTGACTGGTACAAACATCTCAAACGGAATCAAGGACGCGCCATGCCACGCGCATACGCTGACATGGTTTCTGAGAACCCCTTGAGCATGGAAAGAGCCACAGATGGGGATGAGTAGCAGGAGAAGGTTGATGAATTTGTTGGGCACATCGACTTTGCAGGTATTTCTAAACTCTGTATCAATGAACTTCCTAAATCAACAAGTGAGGCAGCATGGATCATAGATAAGGGTGCCACGAACCATATGTGCAACAAATTATCTCTATTCTCCACCTACCTGCCATTAGACAAATCCACTTCTGTTACCCTACCTGATGGATCAACCATTCCCATTACCCATGTTGGAACCGTTAATCTGAGTCAAAGTCTAACCTTAGATAATGTTTTCCATGTCCCATCCTTTAAATTTAATCTCATTTATGCATCTAGGTTGATTCAAAGCTGTGGATTGAACTTGCATTTCACAGCTTCCACTTGTCTTACACAGGACCCGAGGACTACTGAGATCCTAGCAAAGTGTTATGTCAAGAATCGCCTTTACCTGCTTCAACAAGCCACATCCTCCGCCAAAAATGCCCACGTCTTGTTGATATTTCTGCTTTCCCTAAGAAGGTATCCTCTGTCCCTAATGCCATCAATCTTTTGAACCCTTTGGATGTAAACAAACATACATTGTCATTATGGCATGCCTGTTTGGGCCATCCAAACATCAAAATTATGAACTTCGAAACGAAAATTCAATGATTTTATGCTCTCTTCCCCTTATGATGCTTGCATGCTTAGAAAGATACATCGAGTCCCTTTTACCCGAAGCAACATCCACACTCTACGTATTTTTCAATTGATACACGTTGATGTATGGGTCCCTATTCAAAACCAAGCCTTAGTGGTGCGAAGTATGTCTTGACGCATGTGGATGATTTCAGCAGGGCAACATGGACATATTTGATGGTCCATAAATCCCAGACTAATGGACTGTTGAAGAGTATCATCAAACAGGGGCAAATTCATTTTTATTCGGTCATTCAAACAATCCATTCAGATAATGGATCAGAGTTTGTCAATGAAACATGTCGTTCATTGTTCTCTTCTAATGGGATCATTCACCAAAAATCATGTGTTTACACCCCACAACAAAACGGGATAGTGGAGCGAAAACACAAACATCTGGTTCAAACGGCAAGGACCCTTTTATTTCATGGCTCATTGCCGAACCTTTTTTGGGGGGAAGCCATACTTGTAGCTAACTACTTGATTAACCGAATCCCGACACCACAATTGGGTTGGGAAACACCATATTTCAGACTCTATAAGAGGGAACCATCGTACACTCAGCTGAAAGTATTTAGTTGCCTAGGATACGTTTCCGACAATACGCCGTATAAGGATAAATTTGCGCCAAGAGGATCCAAATGTGTGTTTGTGGGCTACACTATGGATAGAAAGGCTTATAAGATGTATGATTTCAAGCTGAAATGAATCATATATTCAAGAGACGTCAGATTCTTTGAGCTTGTGTTCCCATACAAACACTTTGATCGAGTGAATGCCCCTGAAGGGAATTGTTTACCCTGAAACACTCCAAATATCAAACCTTCTCTGCAGTCCAATCCTCATATACATTCCACATCTGATACTGATCCGCTTGGAAACATCTCAAATCCTTAAGGTTCAAGGATTCCACCTTCTTCCCTTGACCAGAACTCCAATCCACCCAATACCCCCCCTGAATCAGAAAATGAGGATGTTGATACGGATAATGTCATTCCTGTCGAATCCCATAATCCGTCTGAAATCAACATTGAAAGAGCTTACATTCCATATATTCGACAAAGCGACAGAATTACCAAGCGCCCTGCATGGCTTCAAGATTGTGTATCCTTAGCTAAAACATCACCCCTGCAACCCACCATGTACTCACCTAGCTCATACCCTTATCGTCGATCCCCACATTTTTCTGATGCACATATGGCTTTCCTGACTAACGTGGATATGATTCAAGAACCCAACAACTATCGGGAAGCCTCTGTGATGCCTAAGTGGGTTACAGTGATGAGACATGAGATTGAGGCTAGGGCTGTTATTCGATCCGAACGAAATGAACGCACCGTGTTCATGTTCGTTCATATTTTATTCAAATGTAAAAATATGTTCGAACATTGTTCAAATTATTAAGTGAATGTTTATGTTCGTTCGAATAACTTGTTCGAACATTGTTCGTACGGTTTGTTCGAACAAGTTTGTACTATTTGTGCGAAATTCATCCAAATAGTACACTAAGAGTGATAAAAATAATAACTTCATACGGTTCTTTATGTTCTAACTCATCTCCATTTTCTGTAGAAATTTGTTGTTTATCAAAAATAATAACTTCATCGAAAGTGATCAACATTCGTCTTGTTCTTTATTTGGCATTTTGAGAGTTTTGTAGAATATCAAATGTCTTCCCTTTTCAGCCTTTCTCCAATGAAGAGTTGAGAAGTGATTCCCAGCCACCGTTAGAGTCAATGAGTGAAAATTAAGGTTTTGTAAAGTTTTTAAACTTAAATACTATAATAATATATTATAATAAAAATTAATTTAAATAATATATTTGTTCACGAACGTTCACATTTGTTTACGAAAATATTCATGTTCGTTCAAATTATAAACGAACCAAAAATAATGTTCGAACAATGTTCATATTTTTATTCGAACGAGCGAATACGAAAACATACGAGCCGAACAAATATTGTTCGCGAGCTGTTCGGATCGTGTAACAGCCCTAATTGAGGCATTGGAGAAAAATAACACATGGGTCTTAACCCCTCTTCCAAAGGGAAAGAAAGCAATCGGATGTTAATGGGTATATAAAACCCAACTTCATGCGGATAGGAGCATTGCAAAATACAAGGCAAGGCTTGTGGCCAAGGGGTATACTCAAATTGTGGGTCTGGATTTCTGCGATGTATTTACGCCCGTGGCTAAACATGTAACTGTTCGGATGGTGTTTGCACTTGCGGCCGCACATGCTTGGGTAGTACACCAAATAGACATAAACAATGCATTCTTGCACGGACACTTGGACGAAGAGATCTACATGCATCCACCAGAGGGACTGAAAAGTGACAAACCAAGAATGTTTTGCAAACTGAAGTGTTCTCTATATGGGCTAAAGCAGGCTTCACGGCAGTGGAACAAGGAATTGACAAGTAGGTTGCTCACCCACGGATTCAAAAAGTCTGAGCATGATCACTGTCTATTTGTGAAAAATTGTAATGGATCCATTTCAACGCTCGTCATGTATGTCGATGACATTCTTCTGACAGGATATGATCTGAACGAGATACAACGAACCAAGGCTTACCTTGACGAGTGGTTCACAATTAAGGATATGGGGATATCCAAATTCTTTTTAGGCCTGGAAATCGGTTACTCAAAACATGGAATTTTGATTAATCAAACAAAATATGCTTTGAATATCGTTAAGGATGCATGAATGGAAGGAGGAAAGCCCAAGACCACACCACTTCCTCCAGGAATACATTTGAATAACAGTGACTCAAGAGAATTGGATCATCCGGATAAATATCGGAGATTGATAGGGCGACTGTTGTATCTTGGGTTCACCAGACCTGATCTTGCATACGCCAATTAGCAACTAAGTCAGTATATGCATCAACCTCGTGAATGTCACTGGGATGCAGCTTTACATGTAGTTAGATACATTAAAGGAACATCAGGGATGAGACTGTTTTATCCGAAGAATTCAGACTGGAAGTTGAGAGGATATTGTGATGCGGATTGGGGATCTTGCATGGATACTCGACAATCCTTAACATGTTATGGGATTATGATAGGATCCAGCTTGGTTTCATGGAGAACGAAGAAACAAACGACTGTGTCACGATCCACGGCAGAGGCGGAGTATAGGAGTATGAGGATGACTTTATGTGAAGTAAAGTGTATATCTTACCTTTTGGGAGAGTTTCAGACTTCAGTTGCATTACCAATAGCACATACTGTGACAATAAGGCAACCATATAGTGACCAACCCAGTCTTCCATGAGCGCACAAAACACATGGAGGTTGATTGTCATCTTGTACAAGACCATTTGAAGGAAGGTTTTGTTAAATTGAGCGACGTTGGGACGAGAGAACAAGCTGCTGACTTATTTACAAAGTCTCTAGGTACGGCACCTTTTAGAAATTTTTTAAGTCAATTAGGTTGTTGGACATTTGATGATCTCCAACGTGCAGGGGGAGTGTAAAAGCTGAAACGAACAGAGGCCACATTGGTGCTTCATCCACTTTTTCATCTGCAGTGACAGAGATAGAGGGAGTTGACCATGAGTCTTTTATACAAGAAAGTGAAAGGGAGATATTTGATTTTTATAGGATAGAGTTATTTGTCTATATAGATAGGTAATGAAAATTGTACAAAAGATACAACACATTCGTTTTTGAATCAGATTGAGAAAATTAACTCTTTATCTCTTATCATCTCTTCAATATTTCCTCTGGAACTTTGGTTTCTTTACAATTTTCAACAAACAAAAGAAGTATCATATTTCGCATTACCGTCACCCATTATTTTTAGTGGAGTTTCTTTGTCATCTATTAAGACTATCTCTGACACCCATGCGACACAACCATTGTGGTAGATCCCGAGCTCGCATTATCTACACTTCTAGAAATCCAATTTATGTGGCAAAACTATCCATTATGATGCTATTGATGGCTCTTGATGATGACATGATCATTGCTAATGACTCTGCGACTACAACTCATCATGAATCTGTTGTTCCTAGAATTATGCATGTCCATATCGTGATTGATAGGCCACAACAGACATGCCGACCACCTCGATGGATGGCATACTACAATGTTAGTATGTTGATGCATCGATCGACTTTTGATCAGGTATTCATGGCAAATCTTGATTGAACTCGAGAACCGATAATTTTTTGAGGCATCTCAAGATCTACGGTGGTTAAATGCTATGCATAAAAAATTTAGAAACTTCCGGATGACGGGACATCAGAAATCACATATTTACCACCATGGAGAAAGCAGGTGGGATGTCGTTGAGTTTATAAAATAATGATGAACCTAGAAAGATCCATCAATAAGTATAAAGCTCGTTTAGTGTCCAAGGTTTCACTCAAGTTAACAACAAGATTACGTAGAAGTTTTCTCTCATGTTACAAAGATAGCCACGATTCGGTTATCTATTGCCCCATCAACTCAAAGATCTTGGCGTTTATGTCAACTTGACGTCAACAATACATTTATACATGGTTCAATAAATTATGAAGTTTATATGTGAATTCCTCAAGGATGTGACGAAGTTAGAACCTTTAAAGTATGTCGTCAATTGAAATATCTATACGGTTTCACATGGTTTTAAAAACCGGTCGAACCGACGAATATGGAATACCTTTTACTAGTCCGATCGGATGTTCGAATCGGTTTGATAGAAAAATTAATAATAATATTAATAAAAAAGAATATATATTTTAAAATATATTTTATTTACAAATAACTTAAAATAAATTTTCAAAATGTATATTTAGATAATATAAAAAAGTTTAATACAAACAAAAGTTTACACTTGATTTTTGGAATTCAAGAGTTACAGTTATAGATATAACAAATTGGAGTTCAACAATTAAATAACAATATGAAATAAAATAAGAAAAATCCATCCAAATATCTTCATAATTAATGTCTTTATCAAGAAAGAGAGGGGTATGGTCAAGTCTCAAAAAATTATTTTTAAGTTTAACTTTAACTCTAATTGCCGATGAAACAAATTTTGTAACCAGTTTTTTGGTGAAAAAATCGGTCCGATCGAGTTTTTAGGAGAGCCACACCGATTTTTAAAATAACATACGAACCGGTTTGAATCTGACCGGGAGGGCCAGTAATTCCAGGATGAACCGGTCCAAACGGCCGGTTCGACAAAGAAATCAAGAGCTCACTACAACTCTGAATTCTATTGTTGATGTCATATGTTGATGACATCTTAGTCACGAACTCTTCTCATGAGTAAGGTATTCGTCTCACCACTTTCTTGGATGAAAAGTTTTCTATCAAAAATTTGGAAGAAGCAAAGTACTTTCCTTGTCTAGGGTTGTTGCATTCTCCAAATAGAATCTTTGTCAATAAAAAAAGTCGAAATTATTATACAAGATGTGAGCATCACAAACTGTCTACTAGCCTTATCACTGTTGACGACATGATTGCGACTATTTGATGATCTATCGGATACATCTTTATACCGTCTCCTTGTGGGGACATTTCCACTCGAACAAACATGGCCTTTGCAACACAACATCTAAGTGAGTTTATTCACACACCCTCACAAACTCACTAGAATGCGGCTCTTCATGTGGTACGATATTTACAGGGCTCCATTACATATGATCTTCCTGGTTTATAGCCGATGATGACATTCACCTAAGGTGCCTTGCCACCCATGAAGGGTCTTACATTCACTAATCCTTATAAACTTAGGGTTATCGCTAAAGTCTTGATATTGCTCGGGATATTTTTGTAATTTTGATACCACGAGAATCTTCTGGCATGTTTTCCAAGGTATTATTAATATTTCGGGGTGAAATGACGTCGGTGGTATTTTTGTAATTTTGACGCCACAAGGTCCGATCGGTACGCCACTGTTGTATTTTTGGTATTATGAGATGATTTCGAGATGAAATGACGTCGGAGGAATTTTCGTAATTTGGACGCCCCTGGATCCGATCGGAATGCTCACTATGGTATTTTCGGTATTCATAGAGGATTTCGGGATAAAATGACGTCGGGGGAATTTTCGTAATTTGAATGCCCCCGAGTACGATCGATATGCTTACTATGGTATTTTCGGTATTTTGAAGTATTTTCATCATGGAATGAAATCCGAGGTATTTTCGTCATTTTTGGGCATCCCGATATCATATGGAAGGTCCCGAGTATTTTTGGATAATTCAGGGTTTAAATAACGCTAGAGGTATTTTCAAAATTTGGCACCCGGGAGACGTTGCGATAAATATCTAGTGAGTTGCTAAGATAGATTCATGTCAAATGTGTTTTTACTTCTTTTCGCAGGTCACGGGCCGATCGAGAGACATTCTTAATAGTCCGGAACATTACTATAAACACCCTGATGAAATTGGGCATTTTCAGATATCTTGGGCCAAGTTGGGCTGAATTGAATGAGACTGAGCTTTTGACTCATATGTGAGTTATTGGACTTGGTTTTTCTATAAATACATGTACCTAGGCATTGTAAAAGGGTTCGGAATCAGAGATGGAGTTGAAACTTAGAACCGGAGTTGGAGAAAATCGCCTAAGACAAAAATCCGCGGTGAATTTGCAAGGAGACTCAAATCCGCGGTGAATTTATAATTCAAGAGAATTCCATGGTGAATATGCGAGGTGAATAGTAATGAAGTGTGAAAGTCGCGGAGAAACATTTTACGATCCAAAATTCCGCTTAGAATTGCATTGGAGCCCAAAATATGTGATGAATTTGTTCATTGGGAGAAATCCGCGGTGAATTTCATACGTGAACAGTGTTTGAGAAATGTATTACGATCTAAAATCCGCGGTGAATTTGCTATTAGAGGTTGTTAATGCATTAATTACGATAGCGGGTCATGTTTAGTGGATCAGGTATTATGAAATGGTATGGCAGAAGTCGATCGATACATTTTCTCAATTGTCTCCGATCGACATTTTGACATTCGCCTCATGATGGAGTCAGACGATCGCCATGGCCGATTGGATCATCACCATTAGATCGGTGTTCAAGCATCCGATCGGTAAATGAGTACATGATCGACAAATGGTTGGTGATTAATGTCAACAACAGCTGCGCCACCAATTCCATATGGCGATGCACGACTTTTACGGAGCTAAAAGTCATATAGATCAACTCGAGGGTGGCTGATGTGATGTGTGGAAGATTACGATTAGATTTTGTATTTTAAAATTGTATCTCCGCCCCTATGAAAGGGAGCAGAAGATAGTGAGGAAGACAAGCTCTCTGCCAACTACACTTACACTTTTAGTAAATTCTTCTTAGGTTTGGTGCCCTGTAGGTTTTTCTCCTAGTTCTCGGGTTTCCCACGTATAATTCTTTGTTTTTCTTGCTACGGCAACTAAATACTAGCGGTTATCCTCACTAAAATCATAAATATTAAAGAGTAGATTTTTACTCTTAACAGAGGTCAAATCCACGGTGAATTTTAAGGTGAATAGTGTTTCTGAGTAAACTCGATCAGAAATCTGTCTAAGTGTTGAAATCCGCGGTGAATTTGGAGGTGAATAGTGTTGTAGATAAAATATCGATCAGAAATATGACTAAGGCAGAAATCCACGGTGAACTTGCACTAAAAAGGCAAAATCCGCGGTGAAATTTTAGTGAATAGTAATTTTTGCGTTTTCGTTCCGGTTTTCAGTTTTGAGCTTATTTATTGCATCAGATCGAGTCTACATTACTTATTTTTATCAGAGAGACTCTTTTCATTGTATTTTTCAATAGAGCTTCGCTCTCCCAAGGACGTAAGCCCGCACATTGTATGTCCAACCTCTTAATTTTTCGTGACTTAACAAAAAAAATCTGACTGATCATTAAAACACCCAAAATATTTTAAGACTAGCTCAGGTTTGCCCCACATACCGACTATAGCTTGAATTCGGCTCTGATAGAAAGTGTAACTACATTGATGAGGGCATGAGGCATCGGTAGCCCCTAATGTATATAGGCCCAAGCATACCGGACCAATCCATAAGACAAGAAACGAACCTAGATCGCCCAATATCCTAAGCTTGGCCCATCCGAGATAACCAGCCCAAAGGATTGCATAATTAATGAGGCCCAAAGACCCATTTAACTTGCAGGATTGAAGGTTAAAGTTGAACAACGTCCTTCGCTTCAGGGACCGATCTCCTGGATCGATCCAAACGGTTATAGCGAACTTCGGGTATGCACACTTTGTCCACGCTTTAGATCTGCCCACGTTGTCTGCGCTTCGGGCTCATCCATGTTTTCTGTCAAGGGAAAACGACTTTGTCATATGCGGTTACGGAACATTTTCCACGCATGTTTCTCCTCTATAAATACATGGCTTGAAGGCAAGCTCGAGAGGACCTTTTAGATGCGCGAAATAGGTTGTTACTCTACCGATTTCACTCCTCGCGCTTTCTTATTGTCAAAGTCATTTTCATAAGCCTTCTTCTTTGTATTATGAACGATTTGATTAATATATCGCTTTAGAATATTTCTAGCTCTTAGTCATGTGGTTTTTTCCCCTTCTCAATGAGTTTTTCCATGGTAAATCGTTGTGTTTGTTGCTTGCTTTTCATTTTGTAATCATTCCCCCAATCTAAACAAATCAAAACCGAGTTCGTTTTATTACGAACCGGTTGAATGTTGATACTCTAGTTTTTTTTACCACAACAGTTTGGCGCCGTCCGTGGGGATGAAACTACACGAATGATAGTGATGTGCTTCCCAACAACCTTCCAGCCTCTGCTTTCTCTTTACATTACCTGGAGGCTATTATTCGGAAGGTGGTGTTGGAGATTACGTCGGAGAGAAGTGGAACAAAGACACCGGCTGTTACTAGCCTTGTTCCTAAAAACAGAGGGTACGAGTGTGACCCTGAAATGCGCAGCTCCGATGAAGAGGATATTATTAAGCGTGTAGTGACCATGAGGAGGCGTAGATATCTATCTACCCCACCTCCTTCAGTTAGAGCTTCAATTCCCGTTCCTGGGACTAATCATTAACGCTTACATGAGCGTATTAACGAACTCACCAGGGAGTTGGAAACATTACGCACGCAGAGGGATTTCGAGCTCGATCTTGGGCAGAATCCCGGATTATTCTATAAGGCCATGGAGGTCACGATCAAACGAAGTAAGGACGATGATTGGTGGCATAACTTGCATGCTGCTCAAACGTCGTCCCAGAAATCTGGCGGCTTCTCTGCTGCCTTGGGAGATTTGATGCTCCCTTTTTCTTATGAGATTTGGGCGGCAGTCCCAGATCGGCATTACCGCAACCACGAAGGGTTGCCAATGTTTAGAGGCGACTCAGATTCTATCGATCACTTCACAGACTTCGAATTGAGGATGGGACCAGTTCGGACCTCAGATTCACTGAAGTACTGCATTTTCGCATTAGGTTTACAAGGTGATGACTGATCTTAGTTCAAAAATTTGCCAACCCGATCCATACAGTCGTATGAGGGATTTATTCTGGCTTTCTCTGAGTAGTTTGGGCCGAATGCAGTACCGCCCCGAAGCAGACATGAACTATATTAGCTAAAATATATCCCGGCAAAGATGAGTCTCTGGTCCTTCATGGAGAAATTTAATAAAACAGCATGTGGTATCAAGCTAGAGCTCAGAGACAAATCAACATCCTAGAGCAGGTCTTAGGACTGTGTTGCCTCTCGACCAGTGAAGAGTCCCCCATAATAAGCGTGTTCTACCTAGAGAATTTTCGGAAGAAGACATCGTCCTTAGAAATATCAGGGTTCAGAGGAACGTCGGGAAGCTGGATAGAAATTGGGAAGGACCCTATCGAGTTTTGAAGATATTGGAAGCTGGGGCTTACAAGTTAGAAACTCTAGATGGTAACGAGATCCCCCGAACCTGGAACATCATGAATTTACAGCGGTACTTATTGTAAATCTTTGATCATTTATGATAATTCCGAACCAAAAATACGTTTCTCAAATTATAGCAAGAATACAAATGAGCGTAATAGAAATCGTTTCTAGCTAGATGATTAACCGATCATGGAGTTGTATTTTTTGGACGAGTTTGGACTGGTGACAGTAGTGGTTCATCTGTAAGGTTCCCAAGTAACATTGACCACTTTGACAAGTTAGATGCTCATATGCTTATCGAGTGCTTAAGATGGATAGCAAAACTCCCAGAACTAACTACGAACTAAACATCCCCTTTGACGGCCCTCACCCTTCGGAAACGACCCTTACGTTCTTGTATTCTGCCATGGGAAGAGATAGTAAGGATGGAATTAGTCAATCAAAGTGCAAACTCAAACATGTCTTGGGACTTATGTATAACTGAGCTTGGCCGAAGCCTGACGTGGGACTTATATAGAACCGGGGCTTGGCCGAAGCTCGCTGTGGGACTCATGGAGAACCGAGGCTACGCCACTTGACGTTATCATGATTGCAGGGATGGAATAAGAGTGATCCTCGTATACATCAAAGAGTTCAAAACGTACAAGCCCTAACCAAATCTTAATATAAGTCATCAAAGGTGGCCGAAGAGCTTAAGCTCAAAAGGTAACCCCGAACTTACACTTAGCAAAAAATTTAAAAAGTGAAAATGCTTACACCCACCAAGCTTGAACACTTTTGACAAACCCGAACTTAGTTCGTTTAACCTTATTTTAATTCTGAAAAGAGAAATCGCTGAAGAAGAACTGGTCTCTTCATTTATGAAGAAAAGAAAAACAGGGAATAGAGGTATAATGATGTAAAAGCATCCTCAATCTATTTGCCCCTATTCGGTCTCATACTCTTCTTGATCCTTCGACTCGGTCTGAGCTGTGAGCTGCACCAGCTCCGCTTCTTGATCAGCCACCCTCTGGTTGACTGATCTTTCCATCTCTTCAAAGAGATGGAAGAAGGGATCATCCTCTAGAACTGACTCCTCAAGGTGGAAATCACCTTGAAATCTCCATCTTTTTCCAAAGGATCGAAATGCTTCCATCTCTTATCATTGGGCGAGAGCCCGAACTGCTTAGTGACCTGGTCCCACATGTTGTCCAGGTACTTAGCAATATAAGTCTCGTAGATGTTATCTGCCAACGCAAATAACAATGGGGATCGGGCAAACCCCAAAAGAGTTTCCTGGACCGAACCTTCCATGACGATGCGGGCTTGAACAAGACTTTCCTCCAATGTCGCCTTTTTCTCTTGGGCCTAAAGGAGAAGTTCATTCAACTTGTTTCTCTTCTTCTGGACCCGAACTTGGACTTGGTTCATCTCTTTAGCCCTCTTGGATTTGGTTCATCTCTCCTGGGCGAGTCGACACGTATGCAGTCGTAGGCTGCTGCAGTCTGACCGCACTCATCACACCTGTCAAGTAACGGAATATGGAAGGACACAAGTCTGACTGTTAACGTTTATCTAAAATTAGCAAATATATCAGTTGAGATTTCAAATTTGAAATCCTCCCCAAATTTGCCAAGTGCAGGATCAGTCCTAGAGACGCTTGTCACAGGTAGTTTGGGTACGGTCCCCTATTGTGCCCGATCGGATATCATGCTGAACGCATTCATCGTCATATGTTCGGTCTTATATCAGAATTATAATAGCAATATAGTCTGAGGGGCTAGTGATGAGGGTTTCAGGAACCGGTACCCCGAATAGATATAGGCCCAAGCATACCGGGCCAATCCATATGACAAGAAACAAACCTAGGCCGCCCAAGATCCTAAACTAGGCTCATCCGAGATAACCAACTCAAAGGATTGCGTAATTAATGAGGCCCAAAGGCCCATTTAACTTGTAGGGCTGAAGGTTAAAGTTGAACAATGTCCCTCGCTTCGGGGACCGATCTCTTAGATCGGTCCAAACGGTTACAAAGAACTTCGGGTATGCACACGTTGTCCGCGCTTCGAACCTGACCATGTTTTCTGTAAAGAGAAAACGACTTTGTCAAGAAACAAACCTAGGCCGCCCAAGATCCTAAACTAGGCTCATCCGAGATAACCAACTCAAAGGATTGCGTAATTAATGAGGCCCAAAGGCCCATTTAACTTGTAGGGCTGAAGGTTAAAGTTGAACAATGTCCCTCGCTTCGGGGACCGATCTCTTAGATCGGTCCAAACGGTTACAAAGAACTTCGGGTATGCACACGTTGTCCGCGCTTCGAACCTGACCATGTTTTCTGTAAAGAGAAAACGACTTTGTCAAGAAACAAACCTAGGCCGCCCAAGATCCTAAACTAGGCTCATCCGAGATAACCAACTCAAAGGATTGCGTAATTAATGAGGCCCAAAGGCCCATTTAACTTGTAGGGCTGAAGGTTAAAGTTGAACAATGTCCCTCGCTTCGGGGACCGATCTCTTAGATCGGTCCAAACGGTTACAAAGAACTTCGGGTATGCACACGTTGTCCGCGCTTCGAACCTGACCATGTTTTCTGTAAAGAGAAAACGACTTTGTCAAATGCGGTTACGGAACGTTTTCCATACACATTTATTCTCTATAAATACAGGGTTTGAAGGCAAGCTCGAGAGGACCTTTTGGATGCGCGATACAAACTGTTACTCTATCGATTTCACTCCTCGCGTTTTCTTATTGTCTTAGTCATTTTATAAGCCTTCTCTTCTTTGTATTATGAACGGTTTGATTAATATATCGGCTAAGAGCATTTCTAACTCTTAGTCATATGGTTTTTTTCCCTTCTCAATGGGTAAATCGCTGTGTTTGTTGCTTGCTTTTCATTTCGTAATCATTCCTCCAATCTAAACAAATAAAAACCGAGTTCGTTTTATTGCAAGCCGGTTGACTGTTGATATCCTGGTCTTTTTTACCACAACAGACATGTATTCTACTTGCACGATATTGTCTACTTTGGACTATGCTAATCCTATTGACTCTCATATAATCCTCACGGCTTTACTTTTTTCATAGTTATAGATTTTCCTATGAGTCACTGATCAATGTCTCTACTCCACTTTGGACTACTTGCAGTGTTTTATTTAGCTAATTTGCCTAAGTTGGCCAGTCTCCTTATCCAATTTTGAGACTAGCATTTTAAAGTTATTTCAATTTTCAGAAATTAGTTTCTATTAATAATATACATTTTTAAAAGACTTTACTTCTTTTTATAATGCAATTAATTATTTGACCAGATTTACTTCCCTTATTCTCTTGAAGTAATTAGTAGTTAATACAAATTTCAATTAGTCAAATATTCATTTTTACAATATATTATTATTATTAAAAATATCAATATTTACTATTTCATAATTTATTTAATATACAAAATATGCTGCTAGATTAATTATATAGTTTATTATTTTAAAAATATTAATATTAAAATTATTATTATTAAATCAAACTTTGTTAATAATACCCAAACGTAAGAGATACAAATTCTAAAGAAATCTAATTTTTGGTTGTAATGATAGAATTATGTGAGATTGATTATGTTTATGATTAATTGTGATAAAGTTATATGCATATGATAGAATTAATTAAAACTAGAGTAGTTTAGTTAGTAGGATTATTATTATAATATCTGATTAATGTTGGAAAATTTATGTTTGATTTATCAATAAAAATTCAAAAAATATGAAATGACATATATTGTTATTTATATTTAAATTTAAAAATTTAAAAATCATATTATATATAAAACATTAATCAAATTAAATGATTAATATTAATAGGTTAAAAGATACCAAATTAATTCAATATAAATAGTATTTTAGAATTCTAAAAACAATATTTCAAGTAAAACATCACAAAATCCATAAAATATAAGTGAAAAAGTAAATTAAATCAATCAAATGAAATCGACCGCAAGAATTCGTGTTTTCACACAAACTCTACTTAGAGATGAGTCATGACTAATGTTTGAGAGAAAAGATAACGTAAAGAAAAAAATATAAATTATTTGTATTTTATATTTAAATGAGTTTAAAATTGTCGTTTTATATTTTCCTATATTGGGAGATAAATTTATCCCACCATAATGATATTATTATTAATATATCAATTAAATATTGGATTACGAACACATTCTTAAAGCAATACTACAACTCATTGAAATTATGATAAGAGTGAATTAGGTTGAACTAGGTATCTTCTGTAAACATTATGGATCTGAGAATGTGTTTGCAAAATTAATTTTCATAATGCGATTTCAAATAAAGAATGTGTTGGGTGTTGTGTAAATTATATATTGAGTTATAAAATGAAATCATATTATGTATGAATTAATATTGATAATGTATTTTCAGTTAAAATGTATGTTTTTACCCTTGTAGTTATAAGTATGATGAAAATATCATTTCATTAAAATTAAAATATTACAAATACAACAACATTATTTGCATTAAAACCATTACTCACTATATTACCGGCGTCGGCTAGATTGACCAATAATACCACGATAGATCCTTCATAATGTTTCACCAATATTATCCTTATTATCTCCATAGTGACATAAGAATGATCATTATCCGGTTCTTCAAATGTTTGGCTAGTATGTCCACTATTATCTTGCCTATTGTTATTTAATTTATCCAAGTTAGATTCATCATCCACGACATTTATATGACAAAGAAAATTATGAATTGTCATTGAGAATGAATGAGATTCAATTGGTGGCTTAAGCTCAAGGAGCAATGTTTTCATACCGGTCTGAGGATATCGTTTTGGTTCGGACCGGTATGACCGGTACGACCAGTAATAAATATGTTTTATTCTTTTTCCAGGTCGACCCGGAAACCCTGTGTTGGTCGAAATACCGATACGATCCGATTTTCATTAAACCGATCGGTATGAAAAATATTGTGAAGGAGAAAGTTTAATTGAAATATAGGATTGTAAGGGTATTTTAGTAATTGTAAAAATAAGGATGCATCGTAGAATCTCAAATCAATCAAAATATTCTAGTTGTTTTTTTCATAAAATAGATTGTAATCGGATAAGTATTCTGTAAATTACTCAAAAACGCTTTAATAAATAAAATACATTTTCATATTGTTGTAGAACATAGCCAATTTTACTTAAAATGCATTTTCACATATGTTATAAAATCACTTAAAACGCGTCTTAATAAAGTTAGTCAAAAATGCGTTTTAATAAGAGTTTCATAAACAATTTAAAATAACAAAATATTTCGGTAAAAAGTACCCGATGTAGAAGTCAATATATACACGTGGTACTCTTCCACGTCATCGTCCGTAATGGATATTCTATTCTAATTTCTAACAAAGATGGCAGTGTCAGTAAATTTACTGAAAATCAGGGTAGGTTTTTCGAATGGATATTCACATCAGACCCGACCGACCCGGACATAATTCACTGGTATTCCTCCGATCTATATATGCAAATTATATGAGTATCCCTGAGCTTCTCCTCATTTGATCCGCCGCCCGGAGATTTGTTCTGATCCTTGGTTTTAAGCAAGGAATCAAAACAATTTGAATTTCTTGGTTATTGCCGACAAATTGTATCTCGTAATTTATTATTTCTGAGCTTGATCGGCTCGGTTTAGTTTTTCTCTCACGACTGGGAATTAAGGGTCATTTTTCGGAGGTTTTATACCTGTAATTTTCCAGATCTCTGTCTTTGGAGCATTCCTCCTGATGCATGCCATTATTTTGGTTGAAATGTGTTTTTTCTAATAGTTTTGTTTGGTTGATTGAGTAATTTTGTTTTTAGTGGATTCCTAAATTGCAGATCTTGTTATACATATTTTGGATTTATGCATGTGCTCGTTTTAGGTTATGTGGGTGAGTTTTTCTTGAGCTTTCTGTGATGTTTGTGGCTATTTGAATTTTTGTATCTTGCTTGGGATGGGAAAACCATTCATGTCCTATTTTTGTTCTCAATAATTTCTTCATTGTATGATAATAACTAGAAATTTGTGATTTTTCAGAAAGTTTTGATCCTCGAAGTTGTTTAAAAATTGAATATTTTTTTTATTTTTAGAGATTGACTATTTTTGCTGGTCCGTGCTGAGCATCTCAGCTCAAATAAATTCGTATAAGGATGATGCTCATATTTATGTTTAATATTCAAATATTGATGTTTCATTTTTCAAAGGATTGATGAACTGTAATCCTCAGGAGTGCTTCTGCAATGTTGTCAACTGCTGGTGCTACAGGATGGCTGAAGGGAATTGTCAAAGCTGTTCCATCAGGTGATAGCCTGGTGATAATGGGAAACACAAAATCTGAAATCCCCCCTGAGAAGGCCATCACTTTGTCATCGCTAATTGCTCCAAAATTGGTATGTTGTAAGCCTTATATTTGACTTTATCGACCCTTTTTATGTTGTTTAATAAAAATATTCATATTTTCTTATTGATTGGTTTGCTTCTCTAACATGCTTTTGGATGCTCAATTGACTCGTATTCCGCTCTCATGCTTTTGGTGTTTACATCTTTCTTTTCCCAATTTATAAGGCCCGCAGGGGTGGTGTGGACGAGCCTTTTGCATGGGACAGCAGAGAATTTCTAAGGAAACTTTGTATTGGAAAGGTGAGTGTGACGTGTAGCTTTTTCATGTGTATTCATGAAAATTCATTTTACACGTAAGTGTTCATTGGTATTTTGAAAACTTATATGCTCCAGGAGGTCACTTTCAGAGTAGATTACACTGTACCATCTATTAACCGAGAATTTGGGTCTGTCTTCCTTGGGGATAAGAATGTGCCTTTCCTTGTGGTTGCTGCTGGCTGGGCAAAGGTATTTTCACTTAAAAGTCTCTTATTTTTTGATTTAGAGAAGTTCTGGATTTTTATTCTTTTTAGCTATGTCATTACTCTCTTAATTTTTATCTGTTTTAGGTCAAAGAGCAAGGTCAATCGAAAGGTGAAGTCAGCCCCTTCATGGCTGAGTTGTTGCGCCTTGAAGAACAGGCCAGGCAGCAAGGCCTAGGTCGCTGGAACAGGGTAATTGTAAAATGCACTGTTGTGTTTCTTGTTTATAGAATGTGTAAGTTAATAAGGAAATATGCTTGATCAAGTTTTTATTGTACTACAAAAATTATGATTTCCCTTTAGCTTTCACCTTTGTTGCTTCTTATTAGTGCATATTTTGTTCCAGTTATTTAATTACAATCATCGAATATTCCTTCAGGCATCTGGAGCATCTGAGGCCTCAATTAGAGACTTACCGCCTTCAGCCCTTGGGGACTCTAGCAATTTTGATGCTGTAGGTCTACTGAGATCCAAAAAAGGAAGCCCTTTGGAAGCTGTGGTCGACCAGGTTCGGGATGGAAGCACAATCCGTGTTTATTTACTACCAGAATTTCAGCATGTTCAAGTGTTTGTTGCCGGGGTCCAGGTATTTAACTTTCCATGGATGATTAGTGCATATGAATGTTTGATAAGATTGGTAACTTGCTCCTGCTGATTTGATTGTAACCAGGCACCATCCCCTGGCCGACGGGCTGCATCAGAAGTTGCTGCTGGAACCGAAGTTCTCTCAAATGATCAGAATGGTGATCCATCAGCTGATGTTCGGGCTCCTCTAACATCTGCTCAAAGAATTGCTGTCTCTTTAACATCCGTGACTGAAGTTCCTGCAGATCTATTTGGGAAGGAAGCCAAACATTTTACAGAGACTCGTGTTCTTCACAGAGATGTTAGTATTTCTGCGTAGTGACATGTGGTTTCTATTTGATTAATGTTTAAATGTTCTTGAATTCATTTTTTTTGAATCACAGGTACGAATAGTTCTAGAGGGAGTTGATAAATTCAGCAATTTGACAGGGTCCATTTATTATCCTGATGGCGAATTAGCAAAGGACTTGGCGCTAGAGCTTGTTGAAAATGTAGGCAACTCACATTTACGTTGTTAACTACTAAACCTAATTCATCTAGATGATATAATTCTTTCTGCGAAAAGAGCAAGTTCCTGAATGTGTTTTTCAGTGATTAAAATTTATAGTTCTTGCAATGTGTAAAATCTATCAGGCATTTTGTGTTTTCACACCATATTTACCTTCTAACTCTCAATATTTTTCAAAAACAGTATGATTTGGTTTCCTTGATTGCAATGTTTTATTGTTCTGTTCGAAATGAATTCGCATAGTCAATAACATGTGGATCCTTCCACATCTTTTGTTTAATTCATGAAATGCCGGACCTCGCTTATATTCTCTTGTTATTTTCTGTTACATATTATAGTCCAACCTATGTAACTATTGTGATGTTCAAGGGGTTGGCTAAATATGTGGAATGGAGTGCGAGCTTGCTAGAAGATGAAGCCAAGAGGAAATTGAAAAGTGCTGAGCTTCTAGCAAAGAAAAACCGATTAAGAATTTGGACTAATTATGTGCCCCCCGCAACAAACTCTAAGGCTATTCATGATCAGAACTTCACAGGAAAAGTATGTGTTTTCTTGTTGACCTTTTTCTCCTACTGTTATTTTCGTAAGGAGACTTTTTTCTACATTATTGCAGGTGGTCGAAGTTGCAAGTGGGGATTGTATTGTTGTTGCTGATGACTCCATACCATTTGGTGATCCATCTGCAGAGCGTCGTGTTAATCTTTCAAGTATTAGGGCTCCTAAAATGGGAAACCCTCGACGAGATCAGAAACCTGATCCATATGCTCGAGATGCAAAAGAGTTTCTCAGGACACGCTTAATTGGTCGTCAGGCATGTGATTTTATTTTTCATGGATAAATTTTAATTTGTGGATCAACTAGATTCAACCAGAGTAATTACTATAATAAAGATAATTACAAGATGGTAGCTGTAGTAGTAATAATTACTTTTATTATAAAACAGTACCATTAACTTCTGGGTGATAAAAAAGACTTGTATGTAGAATCTTGAGAAAAGATTCTTGTTTTCTATTATTACATTTTTGTTTCATTGAAAACTAACAACTGAAAGCACATGAATTTATTAGGTGAATGTTTCGATGGAGTATTCCAGAAAGGTTGGTTTAACAGATGGAGTTGCTCCAGCTTCTGCCTCTTTTGATAGGGTGATGGACTTTGGATCTGTCTTTCTTACTAATCCACCAAAGGATGGTGAAGATGCTTCTTCTGGCACTGAAAGCCAGCAGGCTGGTATTAACATAGCTGAACTGTTAGTTGCTCGTGGTTATGCAACTGTTGTTAGGCATCGGGATTTTGAAGAAAGATCAAATTATTATGATGCTCTCCTTTCTGCTGAATCACGTGCAATATCTTCGAAAAAGGGTATGCATTCTGCCAAGGACCCACCAAATAGGCATGTAACAGACCTCTTGACGGTTAGTAGTTTTAACCCAAGTTTTTTTTCATGGTATTTTAATTCCTTTTAACATGTATGATGTATATCTAAAATGTATCAGGCGTCGGCAAAGAAGGCAAAAGACTTTCTGCCATTTTTGCAACGCAATAAGAGGATGGCTGCTATCGTTGAGTATGTGCTTAGTGGCCATCGGTTTAAAATTGAGATTCCTAAAGCAACTTGTAGTGTTGCTTTCTCTTTATCTGGAGTTAGATGTCCAGGCCGTGAGGAGCCTTATTCAGATGGAGCTATTGCTTTTATGAGACGAAAGATCATGCAGAGGGATGTTGAGGTAGCTATCCTTAGTTAGTTTCAAACCCTGAATTGGTTAACTTTTCTGATCTCATTGGCTGATGATTTAATTGTTTGAAGATCGAAGTAGAAACTGTTGACAGAACCGGAACCTTTTTGGGTACCATGTGGGAGTCAAGAACCAATGTTGCTATAACCCTTTTGGAAGCTGGATTAGCTAAGCTGCAGACCTCTTTTGGTCTTAACAGGATCCATGATGCCCATCTTCTTGCTCAAGCTGAGCAGACAGCTAAGCAGAACAAGCTAAAGGTTAATGTCCAAGATGTTTCTTCAATTTTATAGTTATCACATACCGTGTTCGCTGAAATTTTCTATCTCAGATATGGGAAAATTATGTGGAAGGCGAGGATGTTTCTAATGGCTCAAGTGTGGAAAGAAGACATAAAGAGGAATTTAAGGTATGCTTTTTTATTAGAACTTTATGTTTTCATAACATAATCTATATTCAGATTTTTTGGGATTGCAATTTGTAATAGTTGTATTTTCCAGGTTGTTGTTACTGAAGTCTTGGGAGGAGGCAGATTTTATATTCAGTCAGTTGCTGATCAAAAGGTATCTGCTTTAGAGAAGCAGCTATCTTCTTTGAATCTCCAAGAAGCACCCTTGATTGGTGCTTTTAATCCAAAGAAGGGGGATATTGTTCTTGCTCAGTTCAGTGCCGACAACTCCTGGAACCGTGCTCTGGTAAGATGCCATGCAGTACCTGTTCATGTATTTTAATTTTCTCAAAAGGCAATTTAACAACTTTATTTCACTTGAATACCGTAGATTGTGAATGGCCCTCGTGACAACGTACAATTACCAAGCGAGAAGTTTGAGGTGTTTTATATTGATTATGGAAACCAAGAGATCGTTCCATACAGCCAACTGCGGCCTATTGATTCTTCAGTGTCATCTGTTCCTGGGCTTGCTCAGCTTTGCAGTCTCGCATTTGTAAAGGTCCCGGGGTTAGAAGATGATTATGGTCAAGATGTGGCCTTTCGACTGAGTGAACTTGTCTTAAACTCTTCCAAAGAGTTTAGAGTTATCATAGAAGAGAAGGACACATCAGGTGGTAAAGTAAAGGGACAGGGAACAGGGACCATATTTATGGTAACTCTAATTGACACTGAAGATGTTAGCATCAACTCAATTTTGCTACAGGTATACTATATACCTGAAAATATTGCTCCATCTTCAATAAACATCTCATCATGAGAACATTGCCAATTTTTGCAGTCATGTAGCACATAGTTTTAAACACGCGCCATTTATATGTTTTGTTGGTTGTTTTTTGATGATGAAAGGAGGGACTTGCACGGCTGGAGAAAAGACGAAGATGGGAGGCGAAGGATAGGCAGCAAGCTTTGGATGAACTGGAGAAATATGAAGGTGAAGCAAGAACAAGTAGAGTTGGTATGTGGGAATATGGTGATGTTGCTTCTGATGAGGAAGAAGGGGGACCTCCAGCTAGAAAAGCTGTCGGCAAGCGTTGAATCTGCCAATATCCTCTTAATTTAATATCTTAGTTTTCAAAGTTTGGATTATGATGATGACTCAGTGCCATTAGAGTGTCGCTTTAAGGTAAGTGTTTGTTGGCGGGTAACAACAGTTTTGTTTGCTTTTATTGTCTACGATAACTAGTAATAAAGAATATGAGCGCACTGCACCTTACCCCTGGACCAGAATATTTGTATCGAGAATTGTTTTTTAATTATTTTTTGGTTGAACACATCATTCTCAATTTTAATTAGTGTCAAAAAATGGTCTTCAGTTTTTTTCAAAATAGTTTAATAATAATCATTCGAATAATGTACAATTTTTTGTAGAATTTGTTTTTGTAAAATACATGATCTCTATTATTAAAATATTAATAATTGTTATAGCTGATCTTTAACAAATGTTTTATCTTTTAAGGTTGAGTATTAATTTATCGAATTTGGAGTACATTATATTGATTATTTTAAAGTTTATACATCAAATGTTAGCTATGTGACAACTTCATTAGCTACTTTTGCAATTTTCAAAGTAACGGCATGTAGTTAAGCTCAAGAGTCCCATGTATCCTTGTGTTATCAAATGTTCTCAAATATTTTTCGTGCATTGACTCTAAATTTTAATTGAATTTCCACAAAAAATATGTTTGATGATCCTATTATGAATAAATATGTCGAATAGTGTTTCTCAGACGTAAGAAACAACATGTTAAACCTAGATATTGTTATTATTAGTTTGAAAATATTATTTTGATGAAGATGATAGTAATTTCCTTTCAATCATTTGATATCATTAATTTTAAATTTTTGCTATTTTATAACCGACGGTTATTGAAAGTTTGTTTTATAAATCAAATTTTCTTCTATTTTTCATTAAGAAATGTCGACTTTCATATCCATTTGATACATTTTCCATCTCTTTTGAAACATTAAGGTAACCAACAGTATGACAATATCTAATCTATCTATAGGAGCAAAGGTTTCGCTGAAACCCAATACTTGAATTTTAGATTATCCATTCACTAGCAACCTTGCTTTTAATTTGTTAATACTTCAATCAACATATATCTTAGTTCTGAAAATATATCTAGTGCCAATCATTTCATGGTTTTTTAGTTTGTCAACTAGCTCACATGTATTGTTTTTTGGCGGAGATTCACTCTTTGAATTGTAAAACTTTAGCAATATTTGATGATCTTTTTTGTAGTGAGATATCTTTCATTGTTCGAACTACCTACACAAAGGTGTTTTCTTCGCTTATTTCATTATGCTTCCTCATATTCATTGAGTGTGTGAAGACTCAACATCATCCAAAGTTTCAATAAAACTAAATTATTTGAGTCTGAAACACCGCACCCTTGAATCAAGTCCCATCTTTTTTGCTCATCTATATTTATGCTTCGATTGACTTAAACTTTGAGTGAAGAGAGATTCAATACTTTGAATCATTTGCAAGTTATTCCATATCCAACAAAGATTCTCACTTTGAGTGTTTTATCTTCAAGAGCCTTTGTTGGAAGTCTCATGTGGGAAGTCTTTTTTATTTGGTAGGTATTTTTCTAATAGCAAACATCGGGTCATGTTCATCAATGTTGTATTCTTTCTTTCAGCCGTTTCATTCTGTTCTAGATTGTAAGGAACAATGAGTTGATGCACAATGTCATTCTCGATAATCTTCAAAGGCTAAGGACCAATATTATCAATTATGAACTATTATTAGTTCTGATTATTCAGATATGATTTTCAATATTCTCAATGTCACTCAATTGCTTTTCAATTTCTGTTTCGAAGTGTTGAAACACTTCGAAGGTATCACTCTTGTTGGCTACAAAGTATGTCCAATGCTCATATTAGCAATAAATGAGATAAAATATAAGTTGTAACTTTGAGATCATTGCTCCACATATGTCAGAGTGAATCAATTCAAGTTTGTGAGTTGATCTCAAAGAGACTCTTATGGAAATTGGATTTTTGACATCTTTCTACTGCGCTTCACATATGTTCTTTAGCTGAGTTAAGAATGGAATGTCACTAATCATTTGACTTTTGGAGAGTTGAGTCAATTGCTTATAGACATGCTCAGGGTTCACATAAAAACATCTTATGAGCATGGACACTCTACTTAGATATTCACAACTTGGCATATAGATAAAGCATGGAGATTCCTCAAAGACCTGTTTGAATCATTCCTCAATCAATTGTCATGTGCTCAATAATTGCATCCCAAGTTTGGAATAAACAACATGATAAATAATTCAAACTTCTCTAGGTGTCCTATGTCTCATTTTCTAGCCAATATGAGAAAGCATTGGTCTCCAATTTCAACACAACCATCATACATGATTTCAAGATTCTCAAGTAAATTTTGATATCTAATCATGTGATTGGAATAATCAATATCAATCACTCATGTCTTATTGGGTTGGTTTTGCCACCAGAAATTTCCCTCCATCAACTAGTGTCACAATACACTTAAAAGATTTGAAAGGAATGTGTGACACTAGAGCATTGTTTACATCAGTGATTTCAGATTCAACGTTTGGTTCCAAGATCTTGAGCAACTTGTGCATTTAGTGTAGCTTTGTATACCTTGGTTATATATCCGAAGAGTTTGCATATATCACAAAATACACTTTGTTAACGAAGCAAAATTTTTCTTTATGGTTTGCTTTCTTTCAATGTGGGCATCGAGGAAATATGATGCCTAGACTAAAGAGAGAGTTGTTCTTGAGATCTTGATTTCTTTGTCCAACATATGACCAACAACAAATTTAGCTTCAGTTCCCCCTTTTACAGTATTAGTGGAAGTTCTCTAATTTGTTCTTGAGTCTCATTTTAGTTTCAGGTGAGCAACTGATTTGCTAGTTGTTGTACATTCATAGTTCATGATATATCTCCATTTGTTGACTCAAAAGAAAAGATCTAGTGGTCTTATTTTTCAGGTAGTGACTCATGAAGATGTTCTAACTTTTACTTCATCGTATAGGCCTCAAACAACCTAATTTCTACTACAACTTTCATGAGTCAATTAATGAATACTAACGTTTTGTCTAAGTTCTTCATTTTCATTTTTTTAGCTCAGGTCTCACAACAAAAATTTTAATGGCATTGGCTTTTGAACTCCTCTGGTAGGGGAAAATTTTGGCAATAACAGCGTCATATACTGTTACTATAAAAAATGACACTGAATTTTTTAGTTTAGATATTACCACTTTTATTTTAAAAAATCTTTATAGAGCAATGATGAACATGTGATAAGATATGTATATGTTTTATTAGCTCGGTTTCTATTAAGATAAAAACCAAGGTATTGTTTTTTAATTTAATTTAGGGCGAGGTCAGTTTCAATTGTTTTAGAAACTGACCTCCCAATTGTGATATTAATCAGACGCAAGCCCTCTTCTGGCAGCAATAAACTTGGATAATCAAGAGCACATGAACATCCATTCCACCATTCAATCAGTCAATTACTTCCTTTTCTCATCTTTCTTCGCAACCCAACAAGTGGCAGATTTGGATAGAGTCTCAAGAGAGGTTGCAGTATCATCGATTATTCTAAGGTTGAATCCAAAATAGAGAACAATATAGTTGAGCGCAAATGATTTTTTTAAGAGAAAGCAGAGTGACTTAGACTAAGAAGATTCTGTCTGGAATGCTGGGATTGAGATAAAAATAATTATAGAATGAAAATAGATCAAATGTATTTTTGTTTACATACAAAATTTTGTAAGATGTATGTTTGTTTAGAAGTTAAATGTAGAGCAATAAACTCACTTCAATCTTGGTGGTTGGAAATATTCATTGCTATGAATATTTAGAAGTAGGCGTTGGGGCTTATCTGTGTTCTTGTTTATCAAAGACACTGAGAATGAAAATGAAAATGAAAAACATCTATCACCTTGATGAACTTGAAAGAGTTTTAATACAACTAGACAAGAATGATATAGAAATTGTCATTATCAATGCTCTCTCTACACACCATTATACATTTATTTCTTCATTTTTGCAACCCATATTATGATTGTTAATACAATATATAAGGATGATTGAATTCCTCAGAGTTGGACAAATCTTTTCCTCCAATCTCCAATTGGCTTTCTCGGGGAATAACCCGAGTACATTAGATCTCATATTCAATTTGACTAGTCTTTTTAACCATGTTCCGAAATTGTGAAGTTAGCTTGCTGGAGAAGCCACTCATCTTACAGCCAATTTGAGCACATAATTGAGATTTAGGCATAATTTCGTCCCACGTACAGTTCGAACTTTCATTAGACTCTAAGAAATACAATAGCCAATAGTACTGCATTAGCTGACATTTCTCCGATGATTTCCCCAAGTAAACTACTTTCAAAATGTGTTTCCCAAACTAGCATATTTATAATTTTTTTGTCTCAAATAACATTTTTACCTCTTATTCATTAGGTTACAATCATCACTGTCAATTTCCTTACCTTTTTATGTGCATTTGGAATAAATTTTTCTTCAAAGTTAGAAAATACTTGGTGCAAAATTTCTATCATGAATAATATTTATGAGTTTTAAATTGTTGTATACTCCCAGCAATTGGATATGGTAAAGAACGATTTCAAATTCTCCCGAAGACAAATGTTCTTACCTTCTTAAATATTTTGCTTCTCTAATGACATTAATTGCAGCGGAGATTAGTGGGTAAGATGACATAGTAAGATAACAAAATAAAGCGATTTTTATTGATGGTTGTAGTCATTTTCAGAATCAATTTTTTGGAGAGAATTCAAAGACCTTGATTGTGGTGAAAACCAAAGAACTAACATTGAACATGGCTATCCATTCAGTATTGTCTCATTCTTATCGATTGACTCTTTTATTTCAACTTTTACTATTAATCAATCTACTCTAATTTTAGGAATAATTATTGCCAATACATTTTGGCTTTGCACGATTTATTCTTCATGATATATTCCAGATAAGCTACAACCTCCCACATACCGACCTCCAAGAAGACGAAGATGAAGACTGATACAATAAGATGTCATTTTCTATATGAAAGTTGAAACAAAAAAAGGAATTAAAACGGTTGATAATATAATTTCAGAATTTTGATAAGTCGTTCTTTTAACAATGAAGAACAGTTCAATCTAAACGCACACAATGATGACCGGAAGGAATCTAGTGAATAAAAGGTAACAATTTTATTTGAGACAAAGAAATTATAAATGGATTAGTTTGGGAAATAAATTTTGAAAGTGGGTTACTTGGGGAAAAAACCGAAATTTCTCTTGTGCAATAGACGATCTACTTTTGTCGGTAAAAAAATAAAATTAAATGTATTCCATTTTCCAGTAATGTTGTTTAGACCTCCATGCCAAATTTTTCCACTTTTCGGGGTCTCAAAGGGTCGAGGGCATGGGAAAAGGACTGTTAGGTTCTAAGTTAATGCTAGATTAAAAGGATTTTGGTTATACCTTTAGAGGATAGGCAACCGCTCAAACACCATTTCATTGCGCGTAAGAGGCCAATCCTAATTCTTGCTATGAAAAAGCGCGTGTTGTGTCAATTCCACCTAGAAGGTGGTTCCTATCCTCCGCTAAGGCGCATCCTCTTCTATGTTGAGTATATGTGATGAGGTAACTCTACTTCACCTCACAAAGGCTGTAGAGTAGGAGGAAATGTCGTTGGACCAGTATACGAAGATGAAGAGAAGAGTCAGGATATACTAAACATTGAAGTGAAAAGGAAGATCAATCTATGAACAAAATTAAAGCTACAATAAAGGCCAATGACACTAAGCCCAACAATTGGACACAAAGCCCAACAAAAAGATAATAAAGACAACGCAACAGTCATCTTCAATGGTTGCATTTTATCAGCCTATAAAAGCTGAAAACATTGTAAAACAAAAAATCTTCATATGATTTAAAAACAAGTTATTTCAAAGCCGCATCATACTTATTCGTAATATGAAGTTCAAGCGTAAGCTAGGCTGCTAGATCGTCGGCTATAAATCTACTTTCATCGTGTTGAGAGTGGGATAGCATCAAGTCATGAACAAGCCATCAACAAGTCGCCAAAAGCTAAACTGTAAGACTATAAATACTTAACAGTTACATGTAAGCTCTTGTTATTCAGAAAAATGTCATCGACTTCATTACCACCTCCGCATTTGATGGCAAAGAGTATCGAGTATGGGTAAGAAAGATTCAGATCTATTTTCAGAACCAAACTAAACTCTGATGGCACAATGAACAAATTAAAGTACTAGTGGCTAAGGGATACTCACAAAGGAAAACAATAGATTTTACTGAAATATTTGCACCAATAGAAAGGTTGGATATGATTAAATTACTACTCGCCTTGGCAACGTGCAATAATTGGAAGATCCTTCATCTTGATGTGACATATGTCTTTTTGAATGGCAACCTACATGATGTGAAGTCTTAATATTGCACATCGCATTATATGGTTTGAATGAAGCACCCAGAGAGTGGTATAGTAAAAATAAAAGAATTTTTTCAATAACAATACTTCACAAGAAGCAAAAATGACCTCACTCTCTACATTCTAGACAAGCAAGTGTTGGGGATTGAACACGTGTGCGAACAATCTCGATAGATTAAGTAGAACCCGAGAATTAAAGCAAAGAGAAAATAACGACATAAGAAATTAACGTGGAAACCCGGAAAGGGAAAAAACCACGTGACCGGCGGAAACGGCCAAATTCACTATCACTTGAGAAGATTACAACACACACACACGAAGAGGAAAACTCGGAATACAAGAGTATTAAAGTACTTAACAATGAACCCTAAGACCCCTTTATATAGATGAGGTGGTTGAGATATTAAGGTAACAAACAAATATTCCTAATATTTGATCATATCTCCATATATGATTATCCATAATCAAATCATATATATGCATCTATATATACTGATTTGATATGATATTATTTCCTTTAATATCTCTTTCCATAACTGCAGATATCTTTGACTAATGAGCCCCACCATATCTCAGTTCGGTCCTCGACCGATTGCCTCCATCTCATATCTTCGGGACACATGACATCGGTCCTCTACCGATTGCTTCGGTCCTCTTTGTTACATTCGGTATTGCGACATCGGTCCTCGACCGATCGGTACCAATACCGACCATCCCATCTTCCATGTGTGCCCCGATCGACCATATTGCCGATCGTCATCCAAGTGTCACCGATCGATACCAATACCGATCTCCACACTTAACAATCTCCCACTTGGAGATCGATAATGCATCTTCTCTTGATAGTTCCCCCTCACCAACTCACTTGGTGAGACCAAGTAGAGCTACGCACAGCTCTAGCTTCGCCACAATGACTCCCTTCGTCAACATGTCTGCCGGATTTTCAGTACCTTTGATCTTCATCAACTGAAGCGCCTTTCTCTTGAGCAAATCCCTAATATAGTGATACTTCAACTCAATGTGCATCGTCCTAGCATGAAATACCGGGTTCTTCGCCAAACAAATGGCACTCTGACTATCACTGTACAAAGTCCGTAGATCGATCCCTTTACCGATCTCCATCAGGAAATTCTGGAGCCACACCATCTCCTTTCCTGCTTCCGAAATCGCAACATACTCTGCCTTAGTGGAGGAAAGTGAGGCACACTTTTGCAACTTCGACTTCCAACTAACAGTTGTACCGCCAACAGTAAATACATACCCCGATGTACTCTTCCGATCGTCCAGATCTCCTCCAAGGTCGGCGTCCACGTACCCTGTTAGTTCGATCGATCCCCTTCTAAAACACATCTCCCGCTCTGATATCCCTTTGAGGTATCGGAGAAACCACAGCACTGCTTCCCAATGCTCTTTCCCAGGGTTTGACATGAACCTGCTCACGACTCCCACTCCATGTGCAATATCAGGTCTCGTACAGACCATTGCATACATCAAACTCCCGACCGCTGAAGAGTAGGGCACATTCTTCATCTCTTCGGCCTCCTGGTCGGTCATCGGCGCCTGCTCCTTTGAAAGTTTCATGTGTGCTCCCAAAGGTGTTTTAGTAACCTTCAAGTCTCCTACTTGATACCGATCAATCACTTTCTCAATATACTTTTTCTGAGACAAGGTAAGTGTACCCTTCTGCAGATCTCTCGAGATTCTCATTCCCAGAATTTGCTTGACCGGTCCCAGGTCCTTCATCTCGAATGCTTCGGACAACTCCCGCTTGACTTGTTTTATTTCCTCCATGTTACCCCCTGCGATCAACATGTCATCGACATACAATAGAAGGATTACGTATGTCCCTTTGCTCCATTGGAGATAACAACAGTTGTCTGTCTCGCATCTTTTGAATCCCCATTCGGTCATTAGGGAGTCAAACTTTAAATACCATTGCCGAGGAGCTTGTTTCAACCCATACAAGTTTTTTACCAATTTGCAGACTATATTTTCTTTACCATGCGCCTTAAACCCCTCGGGTTGTGCCATGTAAATCTCATCCTCCAAATCACCGTGAAGGAAGGCCGTCTTCACATCCATCTGCTCAAGATGGAGATTCTCCGTAGCCACTATACTCAAAATCACCTTGATCGTCGTCATCTTGACGACCGGTGAGAATACCTCGGAATAGTCAATTCCCTTCTTCTGCAAGAATCCTTTGACCACTAGTCTCGCCTTGTAACGTTTGGACCCATCTGCCTCCTGCTTTACTCTGAAGACCCATCTATTGAGTAAGGCCCGATGTCCCCTCGACAATTCAGTCAAGACCCAAGTCTTGTTCTTTGACAGGGACGCCATTTCGTCCTCCATGGCAAGCTCTCACTTTTCTTGCTCACGAGACTGAACAACCTCTCGGAAATTCTCTGGCTCGCCATCATCAGTCAACAATGTATGATACATTGCAGGAGTGTAACGATTGAGTGATCTCCTCTCCCTGGTTGACCGCCTCAACACAGGAGTGACTTCTTCGACATTGTCATCTGTCGCCTGGTCTTCATTCTGCTGATCGGTATTGGACCGATCAGACTAAGATTCTGACTCCTCGTCAGAAGTGATACCGATCGGCTCATTCGATCGGTCCGGAGGTCCACTGCTCCCACTTGATGGTATCACCACTATCACCTCGGAAGATTTCTCCTTAGCCTTTGCAATAGCATCCTTGTAAAGTTGATCTTCGTTGAAAGTCGCATCGACCGATCTAATTATTTTTCTCCCTTCGGTCCAGAACCGATAACCAAAATAATTAATTCCATAACCAACGAAAACAATCTTTACATCTTTAGCATCAAGTTTATCCCTCTTCTCAGAGTCTATGTGGACATACGCAATGCAACTGAACACTTTGAGATGATCCAGCTTCACCTCCTTCCCAGTCCACTTCTCTTCGGGCAACTCGCAATCCAGTGGTACCGATGGACTCCGATTGATCAGGTATGCCGCCGTACTCACAACATCCGCCCAGAAGGTCTTTGGTAGACCAGCGTGCAATCTCATCGATCGGGCACGCTCATTCAACATTCGGTTCATTCGTTCGGCAACTCCATNTCATGGTATACAACTGCCGTATCAAGAGCACACGATTTGTCGATGAAGGCCGCTCGTACATATCGGACAACGCCTTCATCATACCGTGAGTCGTCGTATGTTTGTTGTAGTTAAACGCCACCTTCTTCGACAACGATAGTTGAACGATCGCCAACGCCTTGCGATCCAATTTATGCCAATCCGCATCCTCCATCTTTGCCGGCTTCTTTTCTTCCAATGCTTCCCCAAGATCATTCCGATAAAGGGTATTGCGGATTTGCATTTTACAATAGGCAAAATCAGATCCGTCAAACATCCTTAGGCTTCCCTTATCGTCACCCATTGCCGATTGCACCACTACTACCCCACAGCCACCACCAATTATTGGGGATTGAACACGTGTGCGAACAATCTCGATAGATTAAGTAGAACCCGAGAATTAAAGCAAAGAGAAAACAACGACACAAGAAATTAACGTGGAAACCCGGAAAGGGAAAAAACCACGTGACCGGCGGAAACAACCAAATTCACTATCACTTGAGAAGATTACAACACACACACGAAGAGGAAAACTTGGAATACAAGAGTATTGAAGTACATAACAATGAACCCTAAGACCCCTTTATATAGATGAGGTGGTTGAGATATTAAGGTAATAAACAAATATTCCTAATATTTGATCATATCTCCATATTTGATTATCCATAATCAAATCATATATATGCGTCCATATATACTGATTTGATATGATATTATTTCATTCAATATCTCTTTCCATAACTGCCGATATCTTTGACTAATGAGCCCCACCCATATCTCAGTTCGGTCCTCGACCGATTGTCTCTATCTCATATCTTCGGGTCACGTGCCATCGGTCCTCTACCGATTGCTTCGGTCCTCTTTGTTACATTCGGTATTGCGTACTTCGGTCCTCGACCGATCGGTACCAATACCGACCATCCCATCTTCCATGTGTGCACCGATCGACCACATTGCCGATCGTCATCCAAATGTCACCGATCGATACCAATACCGATCTCCACAATTAACAGCAAGATGATGGGAAAGTGATTATATCACTCTATGTAGATGATATTTTAATCACATGTAGTTATGAAGATTGATAAATCAAACAAAATAAAACCTTATGAATACATTTGAAATGTCCGATCTATGAGACATGAGATACTTTCTAGGGATTGAAATAATGCAAAAAATAAACTATATCTTCCTAACTCAAACCATATATTCAAAAGATCTAATTAGAAGATACAAACTGGAATAAAGGAAAGCGGATATCTATTCATATATCTCCAGATTCAAAACTTGTATATGTAAGTGCTGATCTCAAGAAAAATATGGCTGATCCAGCCAATATTGTTGAAGAAAAAACATAGAGAAGTGTAATTGGGTCACTTATGTACCTTTCAGCAACCCGACCAGATATTTCTTTAGTCGTCGGACTTCTATCCAGGTTTATGAACAAACCACACCAGAATCACTATGATGCATCTATGAAAATACTTAAATATGTTAGGAGCACACTTAATTTTGGATTGTTTAAGAAATATACTAACTTTTCCCTTGAGTACTATGTAGATAGCTATTTTGCAGGAGACTCCGACGACTACCACTGGCTATGTGTTCTTATTAGGAGGGACTTCTTTTTCCTAGAATAACAAAAAGCATGATATCATTGCTCAATCCTAAGTTTAAGCCAAATATATGGCTAGGGCAGCAGCCTATAATCATGAGGTATGGTTACATAAGATTTTTATAGACCTAAAGGTATCAATTCCTACACCCTTGAAGATAAAAATCGACAACAGATCGACCATTTGTATGGCAAACAACCCTACCTTGTTTGGTAGAAGCAAACACATAAGCATAAAATTTCACGTTCTAAGGGACTATGTACAAGAAGGATGTATAGAGCTTGAACACGTACCATCTGAGGATCAGGCAACGGACATTCTGCCGAAACTTCTCCATCCAAGGCAATTTCGTCATATCCCCCAGATTCTAGGGCTATGAGAAGACCCTACAAACCACAATAACAATGAAATTGCAAAAGTAACTCATCAAAGATGTGTGTTGAGTACAAGTGATGAGTTAACTTTACTTCACCTTACAAAGCCTGTAGAGTAGGAGGAAATGTCGTTGGAGCAGTATACGAAGATGAAGAGAAGGGTAAGGAGATACTAAAAATTGAAGCGAAAAGAAGGACCAATCTATGAACAAAATCAAAGACACAATAAAAACCAATGACACTAAGCCAACTGGACACAAAGCCCAACAACAAGGTAATAAAGGCAATGCAATGGTTATCTTCAATGGTTACATTTTATCGGTTTATAAAAGCAGATAACATTGTAAAACAAAAATCTTCTTATGATTAAAAAACAAGTTATTTCAAAGGCACATCAAACTTATTGCGAATTTGAAGTTCAAGCTTAAGCTAGGCTGCTAGATCATCGGCTATAAATCTACTTTCATCCTCTTGGAAGTTCGGCAATGGAAGTGTCATATTGTCGTAATCAATTAGATAACATGTTGGTTAACCGTATTATGAAACACGGAACGAGACTTGAAAGCCAACTTGTTCTGAATTGCGTGGTATGGTTCAACAACTGCCCATCGAATTTGAATTTACCTTATTTAAGCCTCCTTAGAACAAAATATGAGACTAAAGTATTCTTTTTGTGCTTTGAGATGGGGGAATGAGGGTTTCTTTATTATAAATAATAGGTTGTAAAATTAAAAATGTTCTTTGCTAATGTTGTGGTCTAAAAGACAGTGGTACCAACAGTTTACAGCTTCTCGATCGATTAAACTCGTTTTTGAGTTGTTTGAAATAGGGGACGATAATAAATGCGATATGGGAATGAGGAGCAACGATGTAACATGGAAAACCCCTCCGGAAAGATGAAAAAACCACCAAACTAATAGCTTTAAAATGCTCTTAGTCAATCTATTCAATAGAACGGTGAGCTTACAAACAGCCGAAAGCTCCAGAAATCGACTAAGGCAAGACAGAAAAATTAAGAGTGCACGTTCTTTTCCAAAAACCGGTCCCCTTGAGATGGTCCCTCCAGCTCATATTTATAGTGAATAAATATGCATGGGAAATACTCTGTAACTGCCATGACAACACTCTGTAACTGTTCTGACGTTGTTATCTCTGTCACGAAAGAAACGATCGCTGCCCGCTACCCGATTGTAACTACTTGGCTGCCCGCTGTCTGCTTGTAACCGTTCCAGACCGATCTTAGGATTGGTCTCACAACTCTTGGTGATGTCCTTCGGTTATGATGATTACATGGACCCTCGGGCTCTGTTACCTTCAAATGGGCTAGATTTTCGCAAAATTGTAGATCTGGGTCGCATATGTTCTTTTCTTGTCACATGAGTCGACCCACTATGTCTTGGGCTCCCACACATTAAGGGTACGACCTTGGAGTCCTCATCACCTAATGATATTGAAAATTTACTATAGCTATTAAAAGATATTCTTATACTTTTCTACTTGAATCAATTGATTTATATATTGTTCGATTAGTTGGGATTCATGCATCCCTACTTATTCGGTGTGCACCAGATGTGTAAATGGTGCATAATTCTTTAAAATACAATTAAGATAACAAAATAAATGAAAAATATTTTTAATTGATTTGTATGAATTTTTGTAATCCAACTTATTGAATGTCGAAATAATTTTAAATATTTTTAGATTGTAAGAAAGAATATATTTACATTTTTCAATCAACAAATCATTAACGCACTATAATGATATTCGTAAAAAAATAACAAATCTTACAACCTACTTGGTGCATTATAGATTGATTTCATAGTAAAAAATGAGGTAATTTGGAAAGAAAATAAAAATAAAAAAATTATTTGATTCGAATCCAAAAGCAAAAAAAAGAGAATCGAAGCTCACAGTGAGATCGTCAATATGATAATGTGCATTATTGAAGGAGGCGTAATTATTTCTTAAATACTTTTTGTGTGCATCAATTCATGTATACACGGAATTCTCGATATCTAGAAGTATCTTAATAATAATATAAATATTAAATTAATTAAAATTAAGACTTTAACAATAAAATTAAAAATGAGATTAAAGTTCATATTCAAGTTAGTACAAATAATGTATGAAAAATTAAACTTCAAATTTTAAAGATGGAAAAATCTATTCCTACACTAAATCAATTAATTAAATGTGAATATGTATTTTTTCTTTACTTTTTGGTATTCATATTAAAAAAATAAAAATTCAGCATATAGTGTATCGCTATGAGTATCGGTGAATCGATATATCTGATACGCAAAATTTGGAAATTTTGGAGAATCCGCACATCATAGGTGAGATATGATTTAACAAAATAAAATAAGTTTTAATAAATGTGATATATTTCTAATATAAATGATAGAATGTTTTTTACATATCTTAAAATATATTATATAACTATAATGTATTTTAATTATGCACACAGAACACTCACATAATATTTTTGAATGATAATATCTAGATGTCTTCCAATTCTTGCACAAGTAATATTAATTATACTCAATTTATTTGTGTAAAGCTATATTTCATACTATCGGTATATAGACAATATATCGATTAAGACATCAAATATTAGATAATATTGATATTTTTTTCAATACCACCCGATACCGTATATTAAGATCGAATTTCGAATTTTTCGGGTCCAAAACTTAAAAATATATAAGTATTATTTAATTTTTTTAATATATATGAAAAAAAATAAATAATTACATTTTTTTAAAAATTAAATTTTTAAATTTTTTTGTTAAGACTCTCCAGCAATACTCATATGCAATTTTTTACCTAATGTTCTTTCATTATTTTTGTTTGCATTTTCATAAGCACTATGAGCTTCTTGGACATAATCGTTTTTTAGTAAAACCACTTATTCTCATCTCAAAAGCTGTGTCATAGAACCCGCAAACACAATCCCACAAGCTTGTTATATCTGTTGACAACCTTTAAACCGGATACCAAGGATGTGTTCTTGTTGAGAACCATTAAACCCGGTACCAACGAGGAGTCCTAAGCAAGAATGAAGGTGGTCAGGCCCAATCGAGAATTCGATAGCTGAAATTATCCAATAGGGCGATCGGTCCAGGCAAACAACTTAGGGGCAGCACACCGATCTGTCCAGACAGTTTGCTTAGGGGCAGCACACCGATCGGTCCGGCAGATTGCTTAGGGCCAAGCAGATCCGATCGGTCCGCAGACTGCATAGGGCAGTAGACCGATCGGTCCAGCAAACAGCTTAGAGCCAAACAGACCCGATCGGTCCGCAGACTGCTTAGGGCAGTAGACCGATCGGTCCAGCAAACAGCTTAGAGCCAAACAGACCCGATCGGTCCGCAGACTGCTTAGGGCAGTAGACTGATCGGTCCAGCAGACAGCTTAGGGCCATACAGACCCGATCGGTCCAGACAGACTGCTCAAGGCAGCAAACCGATCGGTCCTGACAGACTGCGTAGGTCCCAGCAGACTACATAGGCCATGACAGACTGGATGTAGGCCCATCAGCATGCATTACATGCTTCAGGCTCAACCACGCTTTCCAGCATGCGAAAACAACATTGTCAGAGGCGCTGACATGACATTAATTACACGCGTTTCCCACTCTTTAAATACAGAGCTAAAAGATAAGCTCAGGAGGACCCTTTGGAGGCCAATTTCGAAGAACCCTAGCCGCTGTAATTTCATTTCCGCTGCTCTTATTCCCATTGTATATTTCATTGATTTATTAATGAATTTGCCGTGGAGGTTCTCCTCTCGGCAACGTGGTTTTTTCCCCCTTTCTTAAGGGGTTTTTCCACGCTAAAATCGTCTGTGTTCTTTCCATTTTCTATATTTCATGTTGTCTCCATAAACAACAAATAAAATCGATTTTCAGAATCCGGTGACTGTTGGTACCCCATAAAAAGGAACCACAACAATATCGATCAACTTCTTCCGAATTGACTTAGTATCACAAATTTTTCCTTGGCCAACATCGTTGTTGTAATAAGTTCTTTACGAAGTTTCTTCCACTACACCCAAAACTCTGATGATGTTTGCGTATTACCTATGATTCCATCTTGAGACATATTTAGCCAACCTGAAAAAACTAAGAGCTCTTTATGTGGTGTCCAACGTTGTCGGTCTCGTTAAGAATTTCCAAATGTTGTTCCTCCATGAATGTTATCAAGCCCATCTTGACTACTGAATCATTGAGAGAATGGAGGAATGAAATTCATATGATTGATAAGGAAAGAATGATCATGTTTAGGTGTATAAATGAGATGATATAGAATTTGAACTTTTTTAATTAAAATTCGAGTTTGAATTTTGAATTTTACCATTATCAAGAAAATCATGACATTGATATTTCACTTCCATATTTTCCTCAAAGTGTAATAATTGTGTCCATTTTTTATTTAATTTGACTATTCTTCCATTGAAATATGTGTATTTGTTATTCATGAATTTGAATTTTGAATATCACCATTATCAAGAAGATCATGATATTGATATTTCACTTTCACCTTTATCTAAAGTGTGATAGTTGTATCCATTTTTTATTTGAATTTGACTATTCTTTGATTAAAGTATGTGTTTTGTTGTTTATGAATTTGAATTTTAAATCTAACTATTATCCAGATCATGACATTGATCTTTCATTTTCACCTTTGTCAAAAGTGTAATAAGTGTGTCTATTTTTATTTAATTTTGTCTATACCCATTAAAATATGTGTGTTTTTGTTGTTTACAAATTTGAATTTTGAATCTCACCATTATCAAGAAGATCACAAAATTGATCTCTCACTTCCACATGTACAAAGTGTAATAATTATATCCATTTTTTATTTGAATTTGACTATACTTCCATTAAAATATATGTGTTTTTGTTTCTATAAAAATGTTTCCTTTCTAAACTACTAGAAATTTTTTTGAGCAAAATGACATGAAATTCTCCACCATTAAGAACGTTTGGTTCTGGTTCTGTTGGTGACAAATTCATTCATATTGTCATCGATAATATAAGATGAAGTGACTCAATTTACGTTAAATTGCCTTGATTATACTAACTCCTCAGGTGAAGCCGAACTAGCAATACCACCATGTCACCAGGCTTGAAAACGACATTATATAGAACGCGTTCGTGAAGCTAGAAGTGCACGCCATTTTGCCGATTATTTCTGTAATTCCCCAATGTACACACGAGAGCTCTTTCACTGAAGCTGTCAAATGAAACCACATGTGTTTGGTTGGATCATGACAACTCTTGCAACTCACAATCCATACTTTCAATTGTCTCAAGATGCCCAGGGGTGAGCAAAAACTTTGGAATGCCGAATACCATACCAAAATTTTGTTATTTCGATATTTGGTATTTAGTATTCGATACTTGGTATTTATTTTTATGAAATCATGAAATTTGGTTTGGTATTCGGTAAAAAAAATAAAAATTCGGTTATACCGAATTACCAAATTAGTTTATATAATATTTATATATTTCAAAATTTTTAATTGAGTCATGAGTCCTTCAATTATTGATATCGAATTTTGATATCTCGACCTATTGAAATGTCATTAATATGAGGTTTCTCATAAACGCCTTGATTTTTATGAAAGTTATTTGAGTTTAAAAAATGTTGATGCATTTATAAGCACTAATGATTGGCTTTGTAGACTACATTCTTATGATATTGATGAAGATCAANCATTATTCTATTCTAATTACAAATTAATAGTTTTTTCTTTATTCCAGAATAAAGTTACTATTTTTTATTCCTTCAAAACTTTCATATTAAATATTTTTTTTATAATGGAGGGATTGCATATTATTACAATTCATTTAAAATTGATTAAATTACAAAAAACAAAGTTTTGATAACTTTATGATGCCTTTTGGAATAAAGGTAAATTGAGACGTGTTGAACGATGATAATATTTTAAATCACTAAACTCTAAACCCTAAACGATGATAATTAAATAAAAAAGAATGAAATATTATATTTTGATCTCTCCCGCTAGTTGATCTTCTCTATTCTTGTACATCTTTATTATAGTACATCCGAGATCCATTTTCTCTGTGGTTTTTTTTTACGTTTTTAGGGTTTTTTAAGTAAAATCTTGCATGTTTTTGCTCTATATCACAATTAAATTAGGACGGAAGACACTTTGGTCCCCAAAGTTTGAAATTTTTGGCAATTTTGGTTCCCAAACTTTCCAATTTTGGCAAAACCAGCCCCCAAAGTTTCATGTACGCAAAACAGGTCCCCAAAGTTTGCGAATTTTGGCAAAACCAGTCCCCAAAGTTATGTGCGTGTGGCATAATTGGCCCCCAAAGTTGTAATTTGTGGCAAATTAGGTCCCCGAACGAAAATTAATTTGGGGGCCGGTTTTGCCAAAATTCACAAACTTTGGGGACGTATTTTGCGAAGATCCGCAACTTTAAGGACCAAAATTGCCAAATCATCAAAACTTTGGGGACTGTTTTTGCCACTCGAAACTTTGGGGACCAAAATTGCCAAATTATCTAAACTTTGGGGACCCAAGTCGTCATTTTCTTATTATCTTCACAAATAACTAAATATAAAATACAATTTATTGAATCGTTATCACTTATAAATCATGTGACAAAACTAGTTCTCATTTTGTAAGTATTGATAAAATCAATCCATAAAGTTTATTATATATGACATTAATGATCTTCAAAGTTTTTAATTTAAATAAATAAGATATTCGGCACACTCAAATTCTAGGGATCCATTTTGTAATTTTGGAGATTTAATTTGTTAAATAGTAAACTTTAAGTATCAAATTTTGCAAAACCTCGAAATTTCAGAATTATATATATCATTAGAAACTATTTAGATTAAATTTATAAATATTAATTACTATACTCATACTATATAACACACTTTATTTTAGTAAATATATAAAAATCATGATTTTTAAGATATCAATACATAGTTATTTTGTTTTTATTTTGTTTCCATTCTAAAAATAAAGATTTTATAATTGTATATCATTTTCAATCGAAGTTCCAAACAAACCGAGTGCGAGCTACTACTTTTTTCAAAAAAAAAAGAAAAACTTACAAAATTTGTATACTAATAATATTTTGATATAATTTGACAAAATAAAAAAGATGCAAATTTTGATTCTCCATGGGGGTTGTGCACGGAACACGGCTGACAACACCTGCATCTCCCCGAAGAAAACAAGATATTGGGTACGTTTGGAACAACGTTTGATAAATAGCGGTGATCTAAGATGACCATATTATATGGTGAGGTAAATTGATTGTGATTTAAAAAAACTGTTTTTGAAACAGCGGTGCAATGATCTTGATGTCATAAAATGACTTATTGTCTTTATTTTAAAATAATTATGTATAATTTATATATTGTATTTCATATTATTTTATAATAAATTTGTTACGTGAAAAAATATATTTTTAAATTATTATATATATTTTTATAATTTGAATATATAATTGATAGAATATAAGAAATTATTGATCAAAATTATTTTTTTTAAAAATTAAATTATAATTTATCAAGTGTAAAATTGATATTTCGTATGCAGTTCTGGTTGTCGTTGGGTTAAACTGTGAATTCACCACTTTTTTCAGCGATCATAATAACACAATTATTAATGATGTGTAGATAAAATAGAATAGAAGTTAAATACAATCAGTTAATTCTCTTTACAAACCAGAGAACTTAAACCTGAAACTCAGAAGAAAACATGTCTGAACCTCGTTCTCTCTACGTTTTCAGACAAGCTCCTGGAATAATAACAGTGAAAAGAGAACAAAACACGATTTCTTCACAAGGAATAGTGAGACCCATCTGATAATAAAACCCAAATTCTTCTTCTGATTTTCGTAAAAGACACTGAAACTCAGGGTGACTTAAAAAAGATATGGGTATAATATATCTGGTACGTCTCTCCCCTACGTAAACAGCGAAATGGCCTTTCGGTACGTCTACTGGTAATCCATTTTTTTCTTTACCTAAACTCGAGCATCTTCTTATCATCTGCTTTAACAAGGTTGCTTGAGGCGCCATCTTCTTCACAGCCATTGGAGAAGGAGGAGAAGGAGAAGTTTTTACTGCGAGGAAACGAAAGAGCTCGTGAGGTATTTATTGAACGGGAAAAGGGCTACTGCTATGTTGCCCGTAGCCCTTTTTTACACGGACGTACGGAACCGGATCCTTTTCAATACCCGGATCCGGCTTTTGTCATAACATTTAGGGTAAGTGTTTTAGATATTATTGTAACTTATTACAATGTAAAAAATAACATTAATTTTCGATTGATTTTGTTTTTATCATGAATTAATTTTATTTTAGAAACATAGCACTGATTTGCAGAATGCCACGATTAGCTTTTTTCGTAGCTCGAAAAAACATTAAAAACAACAATTAAAAATAAAAAAATGGTAGCTCGGTTTCTATAATTATAAAAACCGAGCTACGAAAAAAGCTGGCCCGTGGCAGACTGCAAATCAGTGATATGTTTCTAAAACAAAATTAATTCATGATAAAAACAAAATCAATCGAAAATTAATGCTATTTTTTAACAACATAACAAAATACCATGTTATGTAAAATAAAAAACTCATAATATTTACTCAAAGTACAATTCTTTTGTACTTGTTAAGTTCATTCTTTTCAATTTTGTATATGAATTTTGTTATATCCGAAATTTTGGGCGATATTAATGGGGTTTCAATATATGAAAATGAAGGTTGTATAATCTTTTTGAATTAAGAATATTATAAATTGAAAATGACTTAAAAAATATAGTATTTTTTCTAAGTTAATAATTTAATTTCTTTTATTATTTCGATAGAGATCTAATATACCCGATATAAATCCGTATACCAATGCACTTAGCTCGTCTAGTAAACCGACAATTATCAGTTTTAAAACATTGGTTAAGTGCCTACAATTATAATTTGTATACTTGTATATCAATACAATCAAAATTATATATTCAAATATATAATTTTGAATTAGTATTGGAGTGGGTTCGGAAAATTTAATTTTCAAAATTATATAATTTCCGATCCATATATTGATGCAATCAAAATTAAATTAGTATCGGAGTGAGTTCGGAAAATCTCTAGTTACCTTGCAAAGGTTTAGTCCGATTGAATGAAATTGATAGGTTGGTAATCCATTGATTTGAATTGTCAATTAAACTTGTCATGTCGTTGGATTTTATGGTGTGTATTGAAATAATGATAATTATCCCATATCGCAAGTGAGAAGTTGTTTGAATTGATTTATAAAATAAAATATGGATCATAATAAATGATTTGTTCAAGTCTTTTATGTTATAGTTTTATCCTATTATACGTTATATACGAGCACACTCCACACATGAAATTGATTCCATTATATAAAATTAACATTTTATTTTTTACGAGAAAATGACGTTTTTGGTCATCGTAGTTTGATCATTTTGGTAAATTTAGTCCTCCAAGTTTATTTTGGCATTTTCAGTCCTTGAATTTTAAACATTTGACAAAATCTGTCCTCCTATTTTGGAAATTTGGCAAAATCGATCTTCAAATTTCATATTTAGTTCTTCAAATGAAATCGAACAAAACCGGTCCATGTAGTTTGATCGTAGTGGCAAAATTAGTCTCCATATTATATAAAAATGAAAAATTACAAATTACAAACTTCGATAACCAAATTTGCCATAAACATAAAACTTGGAGGATCTAATTTACCAAATGTGGCAAAGTATGAGGACTAATTTTACCACAAATAAAGTTAAGGGACTTAATCTGCCACAATTGTCAAAATAGGAGGATTAAAATTGCCAAAATAGAAAATTACAAGGATCAAATTTGCGCGTTGCTCATTTTTTACAATGCACACAAGTATCTTGGACAAAATCATTTGATTGTTTTGCAGTAAGACATGAGAACTCTGGAACCTGCATATGAGAGCCATGTTACTTCTACACATTCAATTAAGGGAACAAGTACGGCCTACAAAATAATCCCCAACTACCTCTAACCGCTCCTCAACTAAATTAGCTAATATAGTGCTGCAATTATGTGAGATGATAATAAGCAACATAATAGTTGTAAGATCTCTCAGGGTATCGAGGTACATTAGGTTAATCACAACATGAGCTATAAATGGGAAGCGATCAGATGTTAACTATGGTGATTCGTGTACTATTGTATGATCTTTTTTTCTTAACAAAATAACAAGAAAGTTAAATGCGTTCATTTTGGATTAGACATAATAGATGATACTTTAGAAAATTTATGACTAGCGAAAAAGTAAAATTGTGGGGATTATGTATAAGTCATTTGGGCTAAATCCTAAAGTGAATATCAATAGACATAAAGTTAAGTGTGATAGCTCTAAAATAAAGGCATGATGGATGATCTACTGAGATGTTTATGGTTAAAGAAAAAATAAAACTGTGACTATTATGTGGAAGTTATTATGATTAACATCTTCTAAAACAGACAATATCATGAAAGTGAGAGACATATCGCTGCATTTGGTATTAGAGCAAGACACATGTTATATTCGATGTGTAGGGCAAATCTCAACGAGAATGTTGAGTCCGATAAAGAGGAATCAATGGAAAACCTATCGGGGATATCGAGGCACCTTAGGCAAATCACACTATCAGATATAGACGGGAAACAATTAAATGTTACGCATGATGATTCGCATAACATCGACGATATCTTTTCCATAGCAAAGTAACAACAATCCCAGTGAAATAAAAGTTAAGCGTGTTCATCTTGGAGTAAAACATAATTAATACCTCATTAAATAGTTTATAGCTACGAAAATAGCAAAGATGTGAGGATAATGTGAGAATTATTAGAGGTAATGTAATCCAAAACAGTAAAAAGGGCAACAAAGTGTCAAATACTGGACAATATCGGTATTTTTTTTCGATATTATCGGTATCGAATTTTTTCGGGTTCGATCCTAAAAAAATAATTAAATATTATTTTAAAATTATGATAATATAAAAAAATTGGTATCAAATGGTATACCTATCCGAATCCATACAAAATTTCGAACGAGTATAAAAACATTGACTATGAGTCTCTTTTAACATTGAATAGAAGTGAAATAAGTTACTGTTAGCTTAAAATAGAAAAACATTGCTGTCTCCATTGTTCATAAGAAGTGAAAATTTACACATCATTTGCTAGTTTAAGTTGTCCTGTCGAATTCTACTGTGGTCTGAATCTGGCTATATGTTCTTGCAACTGTTCATTCACATGCGCTAACAGAGCCAAATTCATCTTAGCATAGACAGAAATATGTTAAAATATCAATGTAATAAGATTCTATATATGATTCTCTCCAAAAATAAAATGGGCTATTAATATTATAAAAAAAAGAAAAATGCATAATTAGCCCATCAACTTACAAATTGTGTAAATGACATACCCTACAACTTACGAAATTGCAAGAATGACACCTAAAGTTATCAATATTGTTTGTTTTTTATTCTGATATTCTAGCACCCGGTTTTTCGTAAGTTGAAACTCATTTGAAAACCCCTCACAAAGTACGCAAATAAGACTCATTTGAAAAATTATACAAAATTTACCCTTGATATTCGAGAATTGTGTATAAAAATTTACAAGTTTATTAAAGTATCAATGATAAACGGTATTGGAAACTTGAGGTGTCTCATATGCATTTAATTGAAGATTGAGGGTTATAATTGCATATTTTTGCTCAAAAAATGTATCATATTTACAATTTCATAACTTAAAGAACATGTCTTTTACACATCCCGTAAGTTTAGGTGTCATGGGCAAACGTCACCCTTATAAAAAATCCAGATATTTTAAAAATTCATACAAAGTTTGCTCTTATGCTATATTCTGGCTTATTCATCCTGTTCGAATAGGAACCGATACAAAACCCGATTTGATTTAGATTTGATTCTTTTAATTTGGTAAATTTTCACATTGATCGAAAATTTCATCTCGAATATCAACTAATATATTTTCATTTTTTAAAACTAAAATTGTAAGCAAAATTGAATGAGAAAATGATGACTTCATGTATATAGTTTTGATAAATTTAGTACATTATAGTTTGTAAAGATGTATTTAATATTCAAACATTAAGGTTTTGACAAATTTTATCCTCTAAGTTTGCCATATTTGACAAATCAAATCTCAAAAGTGTGAAAACCGATCCCTGAATTTTCTCAAATTTTGACAAAT
>RWGZ01001269.1:661299-676038 GCA_009725065.1 Utricularia reniformis | reverse complement strand
ACTAACAAGTATGAATTTATTTTTTAGTTGTGATTAATAGTTGATTTGACTGATATTTATTAGTTTATAAATTTTTAAGATGAGATGGTTTTTAAGTTAATTGAAAATGATCTCTTTGATTTTTAAGAAAATAAAATAAAAATCATTTGATGGATCACCCACAAACTACTATTTAAGAGCAATAATATTGAGTTCAATCTAAAAAATTACAATAAAATTCAATTTCTATTTAACAATTGATTTTTTGTATTTTACTACGAAAATTGAATAGAACCATAGAAATCATGTCATTTTTATAATTTTATAAATAAATTCGAGATATCTGTATTTTATTACAAAAAAATAAATGTGAAAAGTCAAAAAAACCAATTCATTCAATAATTGCACATTTGGACGCAAAGTTCAACGAGGGTAATATTGTTATTTCATATTTAAATGTTTATATTGGATACTTAGACCATCCAACCATGTTCGTCCGAAAACTTCATTCTATCTTTCACATCAGTTTTCTATTTGTACACATCATCATCTTTATTTTTATAATTAATTTTCCTCTCATTCTTACAATCATGTACGAACATTTATAATTTTAAATTTTTTTTTGTATACAACATTTTTAAACATCACATTTTCTTCCAATTAATTTGAAATTTCCTATCAATTATAATCGATATTATCTTGATATAGTTATATCGATTGATATCCGGATATTATCGATAATAACAACAACATGAATATACCTACCAACCTTAATTTTATCGATATTATCTAAAAATATCATATTCATTATTGCTACGTAAAAAATATACTTAATGTTCGTATTTTATAAATAAAAATTTACAATGAAATACTTTTAAAAATATTTCAATTTAATGATATCAACTAAAAATTATAAATTAATAATTTATATATCATTTCTATTTTAATTATTATATAAATAATTATACAATATTCAAAGTTTGAGGGAAGAGAGTTGAAACTCTCTTTTAATATATCTCACCAAACATTCACAAAAACTTGATTGTCTTAATGCTTGGTGAACAAGTCTCGGTTTTAATGCAGCTTGCTCCATCGTACTCACATGTTTTAGAATAATGAATCAATCTTTGCACTAGTCTCGGTAAATGACAATATACTTCAAGATGCATCGTATATTCGTGGAATATCGGATTGGAGACTGTTGCGGTATGAAAATCGGGGGTGTCAACAGTCGTCCGGTTTGTTGCAAGACGAACTCGGTTTTAATTTGTTTTGTAGGGGGAAAACGATTTATAATCAAATGAAAAAGGACAAGACAATTTTATAGTGGAAAACCCCTGAAAGAAGAGGAAAAAACTACTTGACTAAGAGTTGGAAATGCTTTAGTCGATCCAATAATCAAACTATTCATTACAGATGTCATGTTTGTTCTTTAGAAATAACAAGTGAAAGGAAAGCTAAAGGGGCACAAGAGAAAACCAAAGAAGAGAGAGATTGTTTTCGTTTTCAAGTGTCCCTTTTATAGGTATTTCCTACTGTGTGAACAGTAGGTAGTCGTTTTGTACTTGTCCCATGCGGCTAGGTCAGCTTGTGTCGGGCGGGACAGCCGCCGGGCGTAGCTCTAGCCGGTTGCGCGACGACAAGCCTTTCGGTGCTACTAGCCGGCTGTCCCCATACCAGGGGAGGCTCGTACGACTCTGTCAGACACGCCTCTGAAAAGATTATCAGAGGCTATTGTCACATGTTAAGCAGTGCGGATGGCCCGAAGCGTAATATGTGCATCCTGGACCGATCGGTCCCGATGAGGTGGAGAACGCATGATTCTGTCCATCGGTCAAGATCACTAAGATCGGGCCTTCGAGCCCGGCTGTTCTCTCCGGACCGTCAATTCGCGTGAGCTGGATCTGGACCTCCAAGTTTGGCTTATGTTACTTAGACTGACTTGGCTAAGCTTGGCTCCAACCAAGTTCGGAGTACAGGGTTTCGAAGGTCTCATCACTAATCCCTCGGACTTTATCGCCAATGTGTTGGTGATGTAAGTTCAACCATCAGATTGAAAGCGTTTGAGGCGGGAGTGCCCGATCGAACCAACAGAGGATCGTACCCGAACGGATCGTGACAACGTCCTTGAGAACTGATCATGTACTTGAAAATTTTCAAAATGTCAATTTTCAAATTTGAAATATGTCACGGTCGTGGGCAAAAGCGTAATTCTAGGCTCTATAATAGCCTGCGCCTTTCCGTATTCTAAAGAGGGGACATGCCGTCAGACTGCAGCCGCCTGCAGAGGTGATGTGTCACCCTGTGAGTGGCCAATGCATGGCTATAAAAGTCGGGATTTCGGCACTGTGTAACCACTTCTGCAATTTGTGAAAAGAAAATCTGAGCCCTAGGGTTCTCTGGCAATTTCCTTCGACCGTCTTCAAACTTCGATTTCCTCTCAAATCCTAAGGTAACCATCCATGACACTGCGTAGGGCTAGGTATCCGATTATATCCGATATGGACCTCGAAGGATTTCGGGTCAAATTCTCGATCCATGCCCATTATCCCATCTGGAGGGGGAAGGAAGACTTTCTCTGCTTCCTTCCCGCTGAGATGAACGTTCCTGCTATAGCCTTACCCGTTAGCTATGCCTCCCTGAGATCTGACCTGCGATTTCCTCTTCATCCTTTCGTCGTGGCCGTACTTCGGGAGATTCATTGCCCCACCTTCGCTCTTTTTCCGGGCAGTTACGTCTATATAGTAGCATTTATTTTTACTGTCATAGGCAAGGGGTAGAACCAACCCTGAGAGATTTTATCAACCTGTTCTCGATGGGATCCCAGAGGGGAAGGAGGTTGCTAGGAGGTCGTAAGTTGTACTATCTAGCGACCCGAACGAAGGATTGTACTATCGTTGACAAGGAAGATTCCCTTCATGAATAGGAGTCTTGCTATGTCTAGATAGACATTCCGAGAGAAGACCTGTCGAATGTCACCTTCATAACCTCCCATCCTGACATCGGGAAGTTGGACCGAACCCGGTTCAACCCCTCCCGCCAGGATATCGCCAATACCTTGGCAAGACTTCCTCCTCCCGAATGGCGTCTGAAACGAATAGACATACTTCGGGAGAAGAAGCTGCTAGAGATAGGGAGTGGCAAGCAGGACCGGTGCCCCTGCCCCGAAGGGGATATTCTCTAGCTCCGACTCTTCGGATTTAGAAAGATCAGGTATGACTTTAGCTTGCTTTAGTTCATATCTCCTTATCCTTATTATTCTTCTTTTGCAGATTCCACAGATACGATGTTTGGAAACCGACTTGCCGCGTTAGCTGCTGCTGCAAAGGCCAAGAAAGACGCCCAAACGCAAGCATCCAAGCCAACCTTCAACGCTGTTGCTTGAACTTCGCGATCGGCGGGAAGCTCCAGCAGTCAGAGGGCGGAGCCCTGATCGATGGAAGAGGTAGACGAGGTGATTTCTAAAAGAATTCTCTCGTTAGGCCTTCCCGCCAGGTACAGAATCGGAAATAACTCTCCTCTGAGTCTTAACGTCGTGCGGTTGTTGCTGCAAGGGGTCAATGCAGGTGGAGGATGTCCGCCCATCCTCCAGCTTAGGGGACAGAGTGTCAATACCTCCTATCCATGCATCCAAGAGCAAGCGGGGCCCCGAAGAGGAAGTCTCGAAGCAATACAAGAGGTTGCGGTCAGCAGTGAGCAGGCCCGCAGCCCCCGATCCCGGCGGAAGGGATCACCATTGGGGAGAGATCAGTCCCCTCATCACCGAACCTGGAGTCCGTTCGGGAGGCTATCCAGGAGATCGTATTCTCCGTTTCCAAAGCCCGGGGACCGAAAAGGGTTCCCCTCTTGGAAAGACGACGCTCTTGAAGAATAACGGCTTTTGGGAAGAAAAAACCCACCCGATATCAACGGCGCAAACTCCGACCTGGTGCTATCCTACCTGGAGTCCTAGGCCGTGGTATGTTATCTTCAACTCTCGTCGCCCGATTGGGTCTTTGTTCTTGATCAAGGCTGTTTCTTGCATGCACATAGAAGGGCTCTGGACCTTGCCTCTGCCGTCCAGCTAAGCCGAAACATCTCTTCTGCTTCTGAAGATCTAGAAAGTCGACTTTCCTTAGCTCAGCGGCAAGTCGAGATCAAGCAATAAGAGCTGGAATCGATCCGGGCCGATCGGGACCGCTTGAATGGATAGCTGCTTGGAGCGGACACTGAGCTTTCAATAGCTACCTCCAAGGCAAGAGAGGCCCAAGCAGCTGCGAACTCCGCAATGGCCTGTGTTTTGGAACTGGAGCGTCAGATCTTAGAATTATCTGACGAGAGCAACAGACTTCTCCTTTGGTCCAGGAAAAATGGATGCCTTAAATGAAGAATTGGTTAGGGGCAAAGAAGCAACTGAGGGAGCGGTCCGGGAAGCTCTTCTGGGTTTTGCCCGATCACCGTTGATGTTTGCCTTAGCGGCAAATGTTTATGGACCGAGCGTCTCCCAATACATGGATAACATGAAGGACCAAATGATCAGCAAATTTGGTCTAGATCCCGAAGATGGGCATTGGGAGACGATCGACCCCCTAACCAAGGATGGAAGCTTCCGTGAGATCCATGAGCTGGAAGAACCCCCATTGGAAAACGATCTCAACTATCCCCTCTTTGACCTGATGGAAAGATCGGTCAACGAGATAGTTGAAGAGAGGGGGAAGAAGATAGAAGATCTCAAGACATGGATTGCGGAAAAGTCTGGAGAAGCAAACAAGGAAGAAGGAATAGACTAGATTTCCAATTTTCAAATCTCTTTCTTTCTGTACCTTGCTTTTGTAAACTCCGGCTTTTTATTGAATATTTTCCTGCTAAGTATAAGATCGGGGTTCACGCTGAATCCGGACCGAACGGTCCTCTCAACTTAACTTTGAGTTTTGCTGGGCTTAATAAGTTAGGAGATTTTAACTGCGCCAACAGACAACACTTGAATCCGTCCCTGTAAAATGTTATGATATTGGCAGCGTTGTCTTGGTTCTTTATAAGTCTCATGGCAAGCTTAAACCGAAGCCCCAGTTATGAGAACAGTCCCATGGCGAGCTTCGGCTTGCGCTTTGATTGCTAACTCTATCCCTGTTATCTCGTTCATGGCTAAGCACAGAGATGCAAGAGCTGTTTCCAGGTTGTGGGTGTCATCAAAGGGGAAATTAAGTTCGTAGTAAGTTCTGGGAGTTTTGCAATCCATCTAAGTACTCAGCAAGTGTGGAAGCAACTGACTCGTCAGAGCGGTCACACTACTTGGGAGCATTGTGGATGGATTGCTACAGTCACCGGTCCAAACTCGTCCAGAAAATCCAACTTCAAGATCGGTCACTCACCTAACTAGAAATAGTTTGTATTGCATCTATTGTAACTTATTCATATATGAGAAACATTTTACTGTTCAGAATCTCCAAATAACTATCAAATGTATTATATAAAATACTGCCTTAGTTTCATAACATTCCAAGTTCGGGAGATCTCGTTTCCATCCAACTTCTCTAACTTATAAGCCCCAGTCCCTAAGTTTTTCATGACGCGATAGGGCCATTCCCAATTCCTATCCAACTTCCCAACGTGTCTATGAAATCTCACATTCCTGAGAACGAGGTCGCCTTCCGAGATGTCCCTGGGCAAGACCCATTTGTTATGAGTCCGCTCCATAGTTCGCTGATAAGTACACATGCGCGCATAGATGGCGTTCCTCTTTTCCTCAATCATTTCCAAATCCAAAGACCTTCGTTCATTATTCAAATGCTCGTCATATTGGGTGATTCGAGGTGATCGTATGGAAACCTCCACTGGACTAACCGCTTCGGACTCGTATACCATAGAAAATGGAGATTCATGAGTCGTTGAACGGGGTGTGGTCCGGTAAGCCCATAGAACCTCGTTAATGTGATTGGATCACTTTCCTCCCAAATCTTCCAACTTAGTTTAAATCACTTTAGGATAACTTTGTTGGAGACCCTCCGTCAATCCGTTAGTTTGGGGGTGGGCCACCGACGAGAAATGCTGAACAATACACAATCTGACACAAAGGTCCCGAACGGCTTTACCACGGAATTGAAGTCCATTGTCTGATACAAAAGCTCGAGGCACTCTGAATCGGCTTATAATGTAAAATTCATAGGAAGTGTTTCACCATCTTTTCAGAAATGATAGTCACTGCTTCGGCATCGATCCACTTTGTATAATACTCAACCGCCACTATGCAAAACTTCCGTTGCTTTTCCGATCGGGGAAACGGTCCCAAGTTATCAATCCTCAATCTATCGAACGGATAAGGAAGTGGAGTCATTGATAGGGGTGCTTCTCGAGGACCGTCGGCCAAAAATACCCGGCCCTAATAATGCGATGATATAGAGATCGGGCTCCAGAGTGTATACTGCATATCCCCTCATGAACATAAATCATGACGGCCTCCGCCGCAACAGGGGACAGACATCGCAAGAGCGGTCCTTCAAAACTCCTCTTGAATTGCCACCCGTCGTTTAGCACATATTGCTTGTGCCGGGTCTCAATCTTCCTGGCCTCATATGCATTCTCTGGTAGATGACCATTAGTCAGATATTTGATAAAGGGATCCATCCATGTGAGTTCCCCTGGTGCGTCAAATGCGTTTACTTTCAGGTCCTGAAGTTCATGGCATAAAGCCTCAATTTCTTTAACTGACTATTCGGTCACATATATCTCTACCGAAGGTCGGTCCTGAATGTGGACCGATATGGTGCCTGATCTAATATCTAGTAGCCATGCAGCCAATCTGGCTAATACATCGGCCACCTTATTTTGTTCTCTAGGCACATGGTCAACTGAGAATTCAGTGAATTTCTTTGACAACTCTGGGACCTTTGCACAATATAGCTTCATGGTTGGCTCATGTGTTTCAAATCTTAATGGAAACTGTTCCACCACAAACTTGGAGTCCGAGAACATTCGCACTTTAGCAACTGCTATCCTTCGGGCTAAGGTCATCCCCGATAGCACGACATCGTATTCCACCACATTGTTCGTTCCACTGAATAAGAATTTGAGCGTGGAATGGATAACGTCGCCTTGCAGTGTGGTAAAGGTGATGCCCTCTCCCTTTCCCCCGAATGTTGATCCGTCAACATATATGGTCCATCACTCGTCCTCTTGGTTCAGAAATATGGCGGATCGGGTCATTTTGACCACGAAATCCGCGAGAACCTGAGCTTTGATCGCCCTCCGGGGTACGAATTCCAGATATATGGAGATGATCTTGATTTTCCACTTGGCCAACCTTTCATTGGAGTCCGCCTGACTCAAAACTGCCTTCAGAGACTGATCAGTATACACATAAACTTTTCGGCCTTCAAAATAATGCTTAAGCTTGGATATAACTTTCTGCAAGGCCAGCATGAATTTTTCCAAGGTAGTGTATATGGTTTCGGCTGGTATCAGGGAATGGCTTACGTAATAGACAGGTCGGTGATGTCATCCCAATGGTTACCAAAGCTGAGCTGACTGCAGCCTCTGATACGGCCAGATATAACCCTAAAGGTTCATGGTAGGTCGGGCTCATCATCACAGGAAGAGTGCTCAGATAAGTCTTCAGGTCTTAGAAGGCCCGATCGCACTCTTCAGTCCAACCAAAATTGCTGGCTTTCCTTAACACCTTGAAAAAAGGTAAAACCCGATTCGTGGACCAAGAGATAAACCTGCTCAGCGCTGCCAATCGGGCATTCAACCTCTGAAATTCTCGCTTGTTTCTCGGAGGTTGCAAGTCAATAATCGCCAGGACTTTCTCAGAATTAACATCTATTCTTTTCTCAGAAACGTAGTATCCCAGGAACTTGCCACTTCGGATCCCGAAGCAAGACTTGTTTGGATTTAGTTTGAGTTTATATTTACGTCATACTTCAAAACAACGAGACAAGTAAGGAATATGATCTTCATCATTCATGGATTTGACAATCATATCATCAACATACACTTCCATAACGTGGCCTATCAAATCCCTAAAGATTTTGTTGATCAGTCTCTGATATGTTGCTCCAGCGTTCTTTAAACCGAAAGGCATAACCTCATAGCAATAAACACTGTCTTCTGTCATGAATGATGACTTCTTCTGATCTTCTTTAGCAAGGAAGATCTGATGGTACCCGGTGTAAGCGTCCATGGAACTCATCATTGTGCTGCTAGCTACAACATCCACCAATCGGTCAATATGCGGTAGCGGGAAAGGATCCGACTCACAGCTCTTGTTGACGTCGGTAAAGTCGATGCACATCCTCCATTTCCCATCTGCATTGGAGACCACTACTAGGTTCGCAACCCACTCAGTGTAGTGAATCTCTCTAATAAAACCCGACCGCAACAACCTGTTCACCTCGGCCCGGATGACCTCAATTTTCTCAGGAGAATAACGCCTCCTCTTTTGGCTAATAGGCTTTGTTTCGGGCTCAACGTTGATCTTATGCTCACTCTCAGATCGGTTAATCCTCGACGCGTCGTCTGGGGTCCAGGCGAATATGTCCACATTGCTTCTCAGAAAGTGGACCAGCTCCTCTTCAAAAGCCGGGGCCAAGTTCGCCCCGATGCGAGTAGTCTTGGTTGAGTCGTCCTCAACCAAGTTAATCAGCTTGAACCCAACGAGTTCCATAGCTTGTCTCGGGTGCGGGGGCTCTTCGAGCAAATCCACACGGGCTCTCTTTATTGGTGCCAGAGTTCGGCACGAGCTCATGTAGCATTGTCTTGATACTTTCTGGTTCCCATTGACAAAAAACACTCCATGAGTGGAGGGGAACTTGAGCATCATGTGGTACGTAGAAGGGACCGCCTCAAACTTACTGAGACCGGTCCGTCCAATAATCGCGTTGTAAGCCAGATCGACTTTAACAACGATGAATACCAGGGTTTCCGATCGGTCCCAATTTGGCTCCCCCAACGTGACCGGGAAGAGAATTTTCCCCCATGGGATCACGCTCCTTTGGTCGAATGCCCAAAAGGTTATGTTGGCAATAGGGAGATCATGGGCCACATCTCCCAATATTTCAGCCACTTCACGCTTCATTAGATTGCATGAAGCCCCGGTGTCCACCAAAATCATGTGGACCCGTCGGTCGGCGATGATTCAAGTGATTATGAGAGGATCATCACAGGGATCGGTAACCCCTTCCCGATCGGCCGCGGTGAAGGTAATATCATCCTCGAAGGTAGAGGACCGCTCGGCCGATTCATACTTGACCAGCGCTACAGACTCGGAGCTTTCGGGGAACTCCTCGCGCGCTGCTCTCTTTCCTTCCCTGACCAACTCATTCATTCTTATTCCATCAGAGATAACATAAATATCACCGGCAGCTTCTCTATCCCTAGGCACCACCTCGTTTGGAGGAGGTTGGGTGCCCACTTCAGCAGGTGGGGGAGCGGGCTGCTCCCGTCTTCCACCTTCATTTTGTGGGGCTCTGCCTCCACGGCCCCGCCATCTCCTCCTTCGGCACTGGCCACAGATTTGCTGGCCTTGCTGGCCGTGCTGGCCTCTGTCTTGTTCAGGCTGGGGGACCTTCGATCCCCTGCCCGATCGTTGTGGTGCCGGGGCTAGCAACGATTATCTCTCCACCTCGGTCGGTGACGATCGTCACCATGATAACCCCTTTAGAGACTCCGCTCACTTGCCCTTATGACCATCGGGATTCTCCTTATGCATCGCTGCCACTGTTTCTCGCATCAGCGGGCATTTCAGCGTCGGGTGATCGCGGTTGTGATGTAACTCGCAATATACCCGACTGTCCTCCTTCTTTGGGAGGACATCCTTCTGAGCTATAGCCGCTACTTCTCGCGGCTGCTTTTTAGGGTATGAAACCCTATGATCGCCTGCGGGTTCAGAATTCCCACTAGGCTTCCGATAACCAGCTCCCAGAGCTTCGTCCACCTTAATGTACTTGTTGATCTTCTGAAGGAGTTTTCCCAAGGTGGGCGGTGGGCTCTTCACAAGGCTGGCCGAAAGGCCGCATGGTCCCAGGACTGTTGCAGAATGTCGATCTTGTCTTGGAGCTCCAGCTTGATACCCCGAGCGGTTCTGTTGAACTTTTCCATGAAAGATCGGAGAGTCATCTTCGTCCTTATATATTTCAAGCTGTATAGTTCCTGCCTACTTCGAGGCGGTCCTACATTTGGAGCAAACTGCTCCGAGAAAGCCATGATGAATCTGCCATACGACTGTATGGATCGGGCAGGTAAGCTCTTGAACCAGGTCCGGCCATCGCCCTGAAATCCGGCTGCGAAGATGCGGCACTTTAATGAGTCAGAGGCCCGAACGGTCCCCATCCTTAGCTCGAAGTCCGCGACATGATCGATCAGATCACCATCGCCTCATAATATTGGCAACCCTTCGGGGTTGTGGTAATATCGATCGGGGACTGCCGCCCAGATATCTTCAGAAAAATGGAGCATCAAATCTCCCAGTGCGGCGGAGACACCTCCAGAATGATGGGATGATTCCTAGGCCACGTGTAAATTATGCCACCAGTCATCATCCTTGCTCCGCCTGATCGGGGCATCCATGGCCTGATCGAATAGTCCAGGATTGCGCCCAAGATCGGACCCGCAATCCCTCTGAGTTCGCATGGTCTCCAACTCCCTGGTAAGTTCATCGATGCTTCTCTGCATCTGTTCCTGATCAGTCCCAGGAACGGGAGTTGGGGTTCTGACTGGAGGATGTGGAGTAGATTGGTATCTCTGCCTCCTCATCGTCACTCCACACCTTATAATCTCCTCTTCATCGTAGCTTCGTGCATCAGGGTCGCTTTCGTACCCTCTACTTGCTGGAACATGGCTTGTGATAGCCGGTGGTTCTGTTCCACTCCTCTATGAAGTAACTTCTATTATTACTTTCCTAACAATAGCCTCCATGTCCTGCAGAGAGAACGTTAACGCTGGAGGGCTGCTGGGAAGCGTTTCACTATCGTTCATCGAAGTTCCGGTTGCCATGCCTTTGATTATCATATCCTAGGTAAAGACCTCAAATGGGGATTAGAAAATCGTCCCCACGGATGGCACCAAACTGTTGTGGTCTGAAAACCGGGGGTGTCAACAGTCATCCGGTTCGTTGCAAGACGAACTCAGTTTTAATTTGTCTTGTAGGGGAAAAAACGATTTAGAATCAAATGGAAAAGGACAAGACAATTTTAGAGTGGAAAAAACCACTTGACTAAGAGCTGGAAATGCTCTTAGTCGATCCAATAATCAAACTATTCATTACAGATGCCATGTTTGTTCTTTAGAAATAACAAGTGAAGGGAAAGCTAAAGGGGAACAAGAGATAACCGAAGAAGAGAGAGATTGTTTTCGGTCTCAAGTGTCCTTTTTATAGGAATTTCCTACTGTGTGAATAGTAGGGTGTCATTTTGTGCTTGTCCTATGCGGCTGAGTCGGCTTGTGTCGGGCGGGACAGCCGCCGGGCGAAACTCTAGCCGGCTGCGCGGCGCCAGACCTTTCGGCGCTACTAGCCGGCTGTCTCCAGACCAGGGGAGGCTCGTACGACTCTGTCAGGCATGCCCCTGACAAGATTATCATAGGCTATTGTCACATGTTAAGCAGTGCGGATGGCCCGAAGCGTAGTCTGTGCGTTCTGGACCGATCGGTCCCGATGAGGAGGAGAACGCATGATTCCGTCGATCGGTCCCGATCACTAAGATCGAGCATTTGGGCCCAGCTGTTCTCGCCGGGCCGTCTATTCGCGTGAACTGGATCTGTTCCTCCAAGTTCGGCTTATGTCACTTGGGCTGGCTTGGCTAAGCTTGAGTTCAACCAGGTTCGGAGTACCGGGTTCCGAAAGTCTCATTAGAGACGATTTGAATCCCTGCCTTATTTTCAAAAAACACTTCCATGGGCAACTCAACTTTACCTTGCAAATCATGCAGCAAATAAGATATACATTTTAATTCACAAGATGTGGTTCCCAAGCTCCTATATTCAGTCTCTGCGGTAGATCTCGAAACTGTTGATTGTTTCTTTGTCTTCCATGAAATAAACGATCTTCCAAACAAAATTGTATACCCTGTAAGTGATCTTCGTGAGTTTGAACATGATGCCCAATCGGCATCACTGAATGCTTGAAGCTTGCTACCTAAATTTGATCCATAATAAATTCTTATATTGGCATATCTTTATATGCATTGTACTACATGTATCGTTCCCTCCCAATGAACTTTTGTCGGCTTTTGTATATATTGACTAAGTTGTTGTGTAACATATGCTATACTATGTCTTGTAAAACCGAGATATAAAAGCTTCCCAATCAATCGCATATATTTATCTCATTTCTACAACAAATCTAATTCACTTGAGATTAGTTTGATTCCTCGATATAGTGATGCCAACTCATTATTTAATATTTGCACTGCACAACATAATATACATTTTAATTTTGAAAATTTATTTTTATAATATGTTATGTAAATATATTCCCATCCCCATAACACATACATAACTAGGGATGGCAACGGGGCGAATTTGGTAGGGTTATATCAGTAACCGTTACCCGTCCAGCCTAACATAATTTATACCGTTATCCGCCAGGCCCCAACCTCATTCTTTTGTTATCCGCCCACTCCCCGCCCCGCATCCGCTATAGATTAACCGTAGGGTTAGCGGTTAACCAACGGTTTACAATTTTGATTTTTTTTAAAAAATAGTAAATATTCATGTTTAAATATATCAAAGGAATCATACAACAACAACATAAAATTTAAAAAACTCGTTTAATAACTATAATTTTAAACTTTGATGGTTTATCATCGTGGCCAATAGTATTATTTTCTTCATCCTCTATGGTCGGACAACATTCAAAGGTTTTACAAGTACCTAATAGAAAATTTAAACAAATAATTATCATATTAACATATATAACATGATATTGTAGTCAAGAACATTGTTACAACTAACCGTACGAAAAATAAGATAAATAACAAATTAATCATATATGTTTTACACGAAATTCAATATAATTAGGGTTTAAACAAAAATTTCAAAACTCATACAGATTGTTTATCCTAAAACTCATGAATTTGTATTGTATCAATTATCTAATTATATTGCTTGCCCAAAAAACAAAAACCGAAAACATTATAGTAAAATGAATTTGAATTAATTTTGTTGTAAACGTCCAAAATATTGAGAAAAAAAGCAATGGGAAAAAGACAACCTAAAAATAAGATCTACATAACAAGAATTCAAACATCGAAGAAAATGAACGAAATAATGGACAATAATCGTATTGAAATCAATGAGAAATAGATGAAAAAACTAAAAACAATCTAGAGAATTTTAAAAAGGAAATAGTGAGTTAAATTGATAATCATTAATTATCATAATAAAGGTTTTATAATTAAGGCAATTTTTTTTAAAATATTAAATATATTTAATAAAAACAAGTTGACGGATATAGTTATTTAAATGGATAACCGAACGGATAGAGGGCGGTTATGTATCAAATCACTACCCGTCCCTTTAAGGCGGATATGTGATTTTCTTCTCCGCCTCGTTTCCATTACCCGTTTAATTATTCAATAACATTTTAAACTGTGTGGGTATCTGCAAGGTAGCGGGACGGATAATTCAAATTGACATCCGCCCTAAATGTTGGACAAAATACATATCATACCCTAAATGTTGGACAAAACTATAATTCACATTTTCAATTTTATAATACATATTATATTTTATTAATAAAAAAATACTTATACGATTATATCATCTTTTATAGTCTATGATCCTTTATCGATGTTTACTATACATATTCTTGTTTTGAACCAAAACTAGCATTGGGTCAGCCCAATCCGTCATTAACCCGTGGATTGGACCTATTGAAATTAGGTAATAGATTGGGTAGATCAAATAATATTATATTATATAATATATTATTATACATCCACTAATAATACCCAATCATATTAATAAAAATTAATATATTATTATATTATATATTCATCCACTAATATAGAATTATATTATTAATTAAATTGGGGTTGTGAATTTTTCATCCTTCCTTTTATATAATATATTATAAAATATGTATTATATTATATTATATTATATAATATAGTGTTATTTTATACTTCAAGTTCACCCCGTAATATATAAGGTTCAGTTCTGGTTTAAAAATTAAAAAGATTATGATTTGAGGTTTGATTTGATTGATATTCTAGTTCGAAATAATTTAAAATAATGTATAGTAATATATATATAATTATTAAGTATTATTATCTCACGAACCGGCTCGATTAGGTTAGTTATAAATTTTGAAGTCCGATACGTCTGTTCGTTATAAATTTGAATTCGACGAACTAAGGTTGGTCAAGTTCACAAAAATTGAGCTCAAATTTGAATCTTAACTTACTCAACTCGAGAGGTTGCAAATCGATTCAATTCGTCAACACCTCTTAAACTAACCTAAAACCGGGTTGGGCTAATGCTCAAACCCAACGGGTGAAAATATTAACGAATTGAAATATAATATCAACCCGTTAGGCAACCCGTATGGATTACTAAGTTTAATTGGTTGAACATGCAACCCATTGGATTTGACATACGGTCAACTCTAGTTTTGATTATGTATTTAATTACATTTTTATTTTTAAATATTCCATATTATAAGTGACTTCAAGATTATGGGTTTGTATGGTATCCCGATTAAAACAACGGTGAGGTGCGGTGAGATGTTGAAATCGTGATTTTTTTAATGCGCACAAAACATAAGGTTAATTGCGATGTGATAATCGT
>RWGZ01001269.1:597686-659207 GCA_009725065.1 Utricularia reniformis | reverse complement strand
CTCGGTCCAGCCAAGATGGCTAGCTTTTCTCAATGTCCTGAAAAAAGGTAGAGCCCGGTCAATGGATCTAGAAATAAACCTGCTCAATACCGTCAATCGGCCAATCAGCCTTTGGAATTCTCGCTTGTTTCTCGGAGGCTGCATATCAATAATAGCCTGGACTTTCTCCGGATTAACCTCGATGTCTTTCTCAGAAACGTAATATCCAAGGAATTTGCCACTTCGAATCCCGAAGCAACACTTGTTTGGATTTAGTTTGAGTTTATATTTACGGCATACTTCGAAACAGCGAGACAAGTAAGGAATGTGATCTTCATCATTCATGGACTTGACAATCATATCATCAACATACACTTCCATAATATGGCCTATCAACTCCCTAAAGATCTTGTTGACCAGCCTTTTGTATGTTGCTCCGGCGTTCTTTAAGCCAAAAGGCATAACTTCGAAGCAGTAAATGCCGTCTTCTGTCATGAATGATGACTTCTTTTGAACTTCCTTAGCAAGGAAGATCTGATGGTACCCGAAGTAAGCGTCCATGGTACTCATCATGGTGGTGTCCGCCACAGCATCCACCAATCGGTCAATATGCAGCAGTGGGAAAGTGTCCGACTCACAGCTATTGTTGACGTCAGTTAAATCCACGCACATCATCCACTTCCCATCTGCCTTGGAGACTACCACTGGGTTCGCGACCCACTCAGTGTAGTGAATCTCCATGATGAAGCCCGACCGCAGCAACCTGTTCACCTCTACCCGGATAATCTCAATCTTCTCAGGAGAATAACGTCTCATCTTTTGCCTTATAGGCTTGGTTCCAGGTTCGGTGTTGATCCGATGCTCACTTTAGGATCGGTCAATTCCCGGAACATCGTCTGGGGTCCAAGCGAAGATGTCCACATTGCTTCTTAGCAAGCGGACCAGCTCTTCTTCGAAGGTCGGGGCCAGATGTGCCCCGATGCGAGTAGTCTTGGTTGAGTCATCCTCAACCAAGTTGATAAGCTTGAACCCAACGGGTTCCATAGTTTACCTCGGGTGCGGGGGCTCTTCGAGCAAATCCACCCGAGCTCTCTTGATGGGTGCCAAGGTTTGGCACGAGCTCATGTAGCACTGTCTTGCTACTTTTTGGTTCCCCTTAATAGAAATCACTCCATGAGTGGAGGGGAACTTGAGCATCATATGGTACGTGGAAGGGACCGCCTCAAACTTACTGAGGCCGGTCCGTCCAATAATAGCGTTGTAAGCCAGATCGACTTTAACGACTATGAACTCCAGGGTCTCCGATTGGTCCCTCCCCGGTTCTCCTAGTGTGACTGGGAAAAGAATTTTCCCGCAATGGATAACACTTCTCTGGTTGAACGACCAGAGGGTTATATTGGCAATCGGGAGATCATGGGCCGTGGCTCCTAGCATCTCCGCCACTTCACGCTTTATCAGGTTGCATAAAGCCCCGGTGTCCACCAGAATCCTATGGACCCGTCGATCGGCGATAATTCTAGTGATGATAAGAGGATCATCATGGATCGGTGACCTCTTCCCGATCGGCTGCGGTAAAAATGATTTCTCCCTCAAATGTTGAGGACCGCTCAGCCGATTCGTACTTGACCAGCGCCACATATTCGGAGCTCTCAGTAAACTCCTCACGCGCTGCTCTTTTTGGACTCTGACCGACTCGTTAATCCTTATTCCGCCGGAGATAACATAAATATCTCCGGCGACCTCTCTCTCCATGGGCACCTCCTCATTTGGGGGAGGTTGGGTGCCCACTTCGGCAGGTGGGGGAGATGGTTGCTCCCTCCTGTCTCCTTCATTTCGCGGGGACCTGACGCCACGGCCCCGCTATCTCCTCCTTTGGCCCTGGCCACGGTTCTCTTGACCGTGCTGGCCTCTATCCTGTTCGGGTTGGGAGATCTTCGGTCTCCCGCCCGGTCGTTGTAATGTCGGGGCTGACCCCGATTGTCTCTTCCCCTTGGCCTATGACGATTGTAACCTTGATGGCCCGTTCGGGGAGAAATAACGCCACTTGCCCCTCCGATCGTCATGATCGGGCTTTTCCTTGTTCATCGCCGCTACTGTCTCTCGCAGTAGCGGACATTTCAGCGTCGGGTGATCGTGGTTGTGATGCAACTCGCAATAATCCCGCTACTGTCTCTTCACATAGCTGCATGGCGCTAGACCTTTCGGCGCTACTAGCCGGCTACTCTCTGTCCACTGGTGGCTCGTACGCCTTCGCTGGACCACGCTTCTGACAAGGCTGTCGAGGGTTGTCGTTGCATGGGATGAGCAAGAATGGCCCGAAGCAGCGCCTGTAATATGTGGACCGATCGGTCTGGCGCGTGCAAGAAGCTGGGCCCTACACATTGGGACCAATCGCTATAAACGATCGATCGGGCCACAAGATCTGGATGGGCCCTTCACTCACGTGGGCTGGATTTGGGCCTCCAAGTTCGGCTTACGTTGTTTGAGATCCCCTGAACCCGGTACCCCGGACAGGGTCAGGACCAAGCCTGGCCCTGTCCGGGGTACCGGGTTCCGGGAATCTCATCACCGGTGATATATCAAAATATAGGTGTATCGATCACGATCGATATATCGGACGGTATATCACCGGTATGACTTCCTTGCTTCTAACCCTAGGTACATAAAAAAATGCATATAAAAATGTATTTTTTAATATAAGACTATATATGTAAATGATGTACTAGAATGCGAAATGAGTTTTAAAAATCAAGAATTTATAGGATTTAAATTGTAGTATAAAATGTTAAAATGCATACTGCATTTTAATTTATAATGAGAATTTAAAATAGTTACTAATGTTATGTTCGGATTTTTAAATTGTATTATGTATTATATATATACAATGTATTTTAAAAATTTATGTAGAATAGTATCTTAGATTCGGTCATTTACATTACTTAACATTAAACATACATGATCATAATATGTTTAAAAATTGTAATAAATTTCAACATTAATAAAATATTATTTTCATATTTATTTTGTATATTTTCATGTTTAATTTCCAAACCTTCAAAATTTTTATACACTTATTAAAATAGAAACTAATATAGAGAAATAATGTAAATTAGAAAGAGAAAGAAAAATCTTAAATATATAGGAGAAATATATTATCTTTTAACAGAAAATTGCATAGTTACTCCATAACTTACTAGCGGTGTAAATGTCATGATACCCAACTTACTAAATTGCAAGAATGACAACTCAAATTATCAATATAATTTGTTTTTTTACCCTAACACTCTAGCACAAAGTTTTCCGTTAAATTGACAAATGTTTTTCCTTAGCATGATTGATTCTCAAAGTTCATGCAGTACGCAAATAAGACACGTTTGAAAAATATATAAAATTGACACTTGATGTTTGAGAATTGTGCATAAAATATAAAATATTAATGACGTTGTTAAAATGTCAATAACAAACGGTATTAGAAACTTGATGTGTATTTAATTAAAGTTTGGTGGCTACAAATACATATTTTTGCTAAAAAATTGTATCATATTTGAAATTTCGTAACTTTTAGAACATATCATTTACACAGCCAATAAGTTGGGGTTATAGTCAAACATCACCCATTATTTTAACTTTATAAATAATAACTTTTAAAATTTAGAAAAAATACATAAATTAAATACTTCTCGTGTATCTAATCTTTAAAACCCACAAAAATATGTAAAACATTTTTACTTAACAAGATTAGGGAAGTGTGACGATCGGGAATACCGACTTCCTAGATTGACCGAAGTTAATATGAGCTTTTAATCTAATAAAATGTTAGGATTGTATGAGAGTAGCTCAATTAATACGAGTATAAATCCCGAGTTCTATTACTTTCTGATTATAGAATCTATTATCCAAATTATAATTTATTTTTCTAAATTCTTTTCTCCCACTTCTCTATTCTTTTCTCCCATCTTCTTCATTTCCTCTCACAGTGTACTCTATCACTTTATTTAGTTTATTTCTCTTCAATTCTACCACTCTCCTTGAGTCTATTTCCCGTTACGATATAAAATCTTACATGAAGATTTGAACACAATTTTTCATATACACGCATCACCTTTCTAAATCAATTTTTCATAGGTATAATGCTTTGAATTTTAAAATATAAGAATTAGATTATAATGATATATTTTTTATTTATATATAGTTATATCATTGCTAAAAATCTTAATGAGATCACCAAAATATATCTTATAGTCGGATTAATAAAAATAAAATTATATTGCAATATTTCATACTAAACAACCTGGATATCCTCACAAATATGAGATTGGCAATAAGAGTAGATATCCTAACAACTTTGAACATATTTGTTATTGGATCATATTACTTGGTATCTAATTTTATGTATTCCATTAATTAAAATTTGTTGGATAATATGACTATAGATGTATGATTAATGGCATTAACTTATTCAAATTTAATATCTATATTGATTCAAATTTATATATATAATTGTACTATTTATGACATAAGCAGACACGTCACCTCAATGACCTTTCATAGAACACGTCAAAAAACAAATATATACCATAAATAACAAATCTTACAGAGGCGTGTTATCTTCTTCTTCGTCGTTCTATTTCTACGTCTTCTTCCCAAACCCCAACATCTCGCAGTCATCTGGTTTTCAGTTTCCACCATTGTTTCATCATGGAGCTCTGGTTCATAGCTATCACTACGCTCTGCATCACCGCCTTGGTGAACGCCGCGCTCCGTTTCGTTCCTAGATACCGTAACCTCCCACCTGGCCCTCTCCGATTTCCTCTAATTGGGAACCTTGTATGGCTACGGAAACCACTTTCCGATATGGAGATAATACTTCGTGATCTCAGACAACGATATGGTTCATTGATTACTATGAAAATTGGATCAACGAAGATAGTAATGGTCGGAAGCCATTCTATTGCTCATCGTGCCCTAGTTCAAAACGGCGCCGTATTCTCAGACCGACCTGGTTCAAAGCCGATTACGCAACGATTGGAGATGAGAATAAGTTCTTCCGCTTACGGCCCGACATGGAGACTCCTCCGCCGTAATCTTTCTAAAGAAATACTTCACCCATCACGTATCAGATCTTATTCTCAGTCACGGCGGTGGGTTCTCTCAAACCTAATCAACCGCCTTAACGCCGCCGCTGAAACCTCGTCGTCTGTTCAACTAATTAATCACTTTCAATTCGCTATGTTCAGCTTGCTGGTGTTCATGTGCTTCGGTGATCGTCTCTCCGATTCACAAATCAAAGAAATCGAAACCGTACAACGGAATCTGATACTCTCACTCAGTAGATTCAACAGACTCACAATCTGGCCACGTCTTTCCCGAATTCTCTTCCCTAATTCATGGGCCAACATGATTAAGCTTCTTGATGATCAAGAACGAGTTTTGATTCCTCTAATCCGATCAAGAATCGGAATCAACAACCATCAATCACCCGCTTACGTCGACACATTTTCCGATCTACACCTCCCGGAGCAAAATCGTAAGTTGGAAGAGACCGAGATGGTGACTCTGTGCAGCGAGTTTCTCAACGCAGGAACAGACACAACCTCAACAGCTCTACAATGGACAATGGCTAATCTCGTCAAATACCCAGATATTCAAGAGAAGCTTTACCAAGAAATATTCCAAGTTCTGGGTCCAGCGCCACCAATTCAAACTCAACTAGAAAAATCTGTAGGAGAAGATGACCTCGAAAAGCTTCCATATCTAAAAGCAGTCGTATTAGAAGCACTGAGAAGACATCCACCAGGGCATTTCGTTCTACCACACAAGGTAAAAGAACAAGTTGAATTAGAAGGATACACAATCCCCAAAAATGCTCTGATAAACTTCATGGTAGCGGATATGGGTTGGGATCCGAATGTATGGGAGGATCCGATGGAGTTCAAACCAGAGAGATTTACAGGAGAAGATACATTTGACATAAGTTGTAGCAGAGAGATAAAGATGATGCCTTTTGGTTGTGGGAGAAGAATATGTCCAGGTTTGGGATTAGCTCTTCTTCATCTTGAATACTTTGTAGCAAATTTGATATGGTTTTTCAAATGGGAAGCTTTAGAAGATGAAGTTGATCTCACAGAGAAACAAGAGTTCACTATTGTCATGAAATATCCTCTTCAAGCTCGTATTTCTACAAGGTATTAATTAGAGATTATATATTGTATAATAAATCAACGTTGATATGACATATTATTATCTAATAAGAGTACTAATATTTTGAAATTTTATATAAATGTTATTTGCTTTCTTTAGCTATAGTAAAGTTGATAAATTAGCCCTAATTTCAATTTAAAAGAGTTGTAAAATCTTTTTAACACCTTAGTGAATTATCAATCATTGATTAAGATTCCAAAGAATTAAGTATGATATTATAATTTCTACTTTTTATGTTAGATATTTTTAATTAAATATCCAATAATTAATCCTAACCAGAAAAATATGATTTCACAAATAAAAATTCAATATCAGTCATAAATATTATAACATCATCTTTTTAGTTAGATGTTTCTCGTTTATAAATTAGAGTATTATTATTAGATATTTTATAAAAAATATATAATATAAAAGTAGAAATTAAAATATTATTNAGCGAGTTTCTCAACGCAGGAACAGACACAACCTCAACAGCTCTACAATGGACAATGGCTAATCTCGTCAAATACCCAGATATTCAAGAGAAGCTTTACCAAGAAATATTCCAAGTTCTGGGTCCAGCGCCACCAATTCAAACTCAACTAGAAAAATCTGTAGGAGAAGATGACCTCGAAAAGCTTCCATATCTAAAAGCAGTCGTATTAGAAGCACTGAGAAGACATCCACCAGGGCATTTCGTTCTACCACACAAGGTAAATGAACAAGTTGAATTAGAAGGATACACAATCCCCAAAAATGCTCTGATAAACTTCATGGTAGCGGATATGGGTTGGGATCCGAATGTATGGGAGGATCCGATGGAGTTCAAACCAGAGAGATTTACAGGAGAAGATACATTTGATATAAGTTGTAGCAGAGAGATAAAGATGATGCCTTTTGGTTGTGGGAGAAGAATATGTCCAGGTTTGGGATTAGCTCTTCTTCATCTTGAATACTTTGTAGCAAATTTGATATGGTTTTTCAAATGGGAAGCCTTAGAAGATGAAGTTGATCTCACAGAGAAACAAGAGTTCACTATTGTCATGAAATATCCTCTTCAAGCTCGTATTTCTACAAGGTATTAATTAGAGATTATATATTGTATAATAAATCAACGTTGATATGACATATTATCATCTAATAAGAGTACTAATATTCTGAAATTTTATATAAAAATCAACCATTCCTTAAAATAGAGTAGAATTGAATTTTTTATAAAAGCTATCTGCTTTCTTTAGCTATAGTAAAGCGGATAATTTTGCCCTAATTTCAATTTAAAACAGTTGTAAAATCTTTTTTACACCTTATTGAATTATCATTTATCAATGAATATGAGCAATATGAAACTGGAAACATGATTAAGATCCGAAATAATTAAATAATATTATTATATTTTATACTTTTGTGTTAGATATTTTTAATAAAATATTGAATAATTAATCATAACCAGAAGAAAATATGATTCAATAAATAAATGCTCAATATTAATAAGCAATTCAACAGTTCCTATCATCAAAATGATACTATTTGAAATTTATTATAACATCATTTTATCTAATTGGTTGTTTATAGTTAAATTTAATTGTATATATATTTTTTAAAAATATCTAATATAAAAGTAGAAATTAAAATATTATTATTAAATTTATTATGGGTCTTGCTCATATTCGTTATCTATAATTCATTTGACTCTTAAAAAGATTTCGGTAATTATATAAAGTGAAATTAGAGCTAAATTATTCGAGTCTACTTTACTTTGCCAAAGGAAATAAAAAATTATAACGGAATTAAGTATAGGACAAAACACATTTAAAATACATAATCAAATTATTACATTATAATCAATATTTTTATATCGACAAGTGTACCACTGGTACGCCAAAAACCAGGTGGCACCGGAATTTTGACCGATATACCGGTGATGAGATCCCCGGAACCCGGTACCCCGGACAGGATCAGGACCAAGTTTGGCTAGAAGAGCCCAAACAACGTAAACCGAATTTGGAGGCCCAAATCCTACCCATGTGAGTGAATGACTCATCCAAATCTCGTGGCCCGATCGTTTATAGCGATCGGTCCCAATGTGTAGGGCCCAGCTTCTCGCACGCGCTCAGACCGATCGGTCCACATATTACAAACGATGCTTCGTGCCATTCGTACTCCTCCCATGCAACGACAACCCTCGACAGCCGTGTCAGAAGCATGATCCGACGAAGGCGTACGAGCATCCAGTGGCCAGAGAATAGCCGGCTAGTAGCGCCAAAAGGTCTAGCGCCATGCAACTCTGTGAAGCCGTTTCCGACGACTGTTCCGCCTGACATTAGCCGACCTAGCCGCAAAGGACAGACACAAAACGACACCCTACTCTATACATCACAGTGGGAGTATAAAAAGAACACTTAGAGCATGAGAATAAGGACCTTCTTCCGATTTTCCTTGGAGCTTTCGCAGAGAGAAGTCTCTGTCGATTTATTTTCAATTCTTCTCATTCTCTTTATTGTCTAAAGAACAAACATGACTTGTATGATCATTAATTTGCTAATTGAACCGACTAAGCGCACTTTCTTTAGCCTTAGTCAAGTGGTTTTTTCCTCGTTTTCGAGGTTTTCCACTCTAAAATCTCTGCGTTTTTTCACCTTTGGTTTATAATCGTTCTCCACATATCAAATAAATTATAACCGAGTTCGTCTTGCAACGAACCGGTCGACTGTTGACACCCCGGTTTTTGAACCACAACTGTTTGGCGCCGTCAGTGGGGACGAGTTTCTAATCCCCATTTGAGGTCTTTGTCTGGGATAGGATAATCAAAGGCATGGCGACTGGAACTTCGACGAACGATAGTGATACGCTTCCCAGCAGTATTCCAGCTTCAACGTTTTCTTTACAGGACTTGAAAGCTATTGTTAGGAAAGTTATATTGGAAGTTACGTCGGAGAAGAGTGGGACAGAACCACCGGCTATCACAAGCCCTGTTTCAGCCAACAGAGGGTACAAAAGCGACCTAGAAGCGCCAAGCTCCGATGAAGAGGAGATTATCAGGCGCGGAGTAACAATGAGGAGGCCGAGATACCAATCTACTCCGCCTCCTCCAATTAGAACTCCAACTCCCATTCCTGGGATGGACCAGGAACAGATGCAGAGGCGCATCGATGAGCTTACCAGGGAGTTGAAAACCCTGCGAACGCAGAAGGATTGCGGTCCTAATCTGAGGCGCAATTCTGGACTCTTTGATCGGGCCATGGATGCCCCGATCAGGCGGAGCAAGGATGATGACTGGTGGCAAAATCTGCATGTGGCCCAGGCATCATTCCAACAATCTGGAGGCGTCTCTTCCGCGCTGGGAGATTTGATGCTCCCGTTTTTTGAATAGATCTAGGCGGCAGTCCCCGATTGATACTATCGTAACCCCGAAGGGTTACCAATATTCCGAGGCGACGGTGATCCGATTGATCACATCGCGGATTTCGAGCTGAGGATGGGGACCGTTCGGGCCTCTGACTCATTGAAGTGCCGCATCTTCGCGGCAGGGTTGCAGGGTGATGCCCGAACCTGGCTCAAGAACTTGTCGACCCGATCCATACAGTCGTATGGCGGATTCATCCTGGCTTTCTCGGGACAGTTCGCTCCAAATGTAGGACCGCCTCGTAGCAGGCAGGAACTATATGACATGAAATATATCCCGGCGAAGATGAGTCTCCGTTCTTTTATGGAGAAGTTCAATCAAACTGCTCGGGGTATCAAGCTGGAGCTCTAAGACAAAATCGATATATTGCAGCAGGTCTTGGTACCTTATGGCCTTTCGGCCAGCCTTGTGAAGAGCCCACCATCCACCTTGGGGAAGCTCCTTTAGAAAATCAACAAGTACATCAAGGTGGATGAAGCGTTGGGAGCGGGATATCGAAAGCCTGGCGGGAATTCTGATTCCGCAGGTGACCATAGGGTATCTTATCTTAAGAGACAGCCGCGGGAAGTTGCGGCTGAAAAGATCGTTCCTCCAAAGAATGAAGACAATCGGGTCTATTGCGAGTTACATCACAACCGTGACCACGAACGTTGAAATGCCCACTACTGCGAGAGACAGTAGCGGCAATGAACAAGGAAAAGTCCGATCATGACGATCGAAGGAGCAAGCGGGTTGACTCTCCCCAAACGGGGCATCAAGGTGACGATCGTCACAGGCCAAGGGGAAGAGACAATCGGGGTCAGCCCCGACATTACAACGACCGGGCGGGAGATCGAAGATGTCCCCAGCCCGAACAGGATAAAGACCAGCACGGTCAAGAGAACCGTGGCCAGGGCGGAAGGAGAAGATGGCTGGGCCGCGGCGGCAGGGCCCCGCGAAATGAAGGAGACAGAAGGGAGCAGCCAGCTCCCCCACCTGCCGAAGTAGGCACCCAACCTCCCCCAAATGAGGAGGTGCCCAGAGAAAGAGAGGTCGCCGGAGATATTTATGTTATCTCCGGCTGAATAAGGATTAATGAGTCGGTCAGCGACCGAAAAAGGGCAGCGCGTGAGGAGTTTCCCGAAAGCTCCGAATTTGTGGCGCTTGTCAAGTACGAATCGGCTGAGCGGTCCTCGACCTTTGATGGCGATATCATTTTTACCGCAGCCGATCGAGAAGGGGTTACCGATCCATGTGATGATTCTCTTATCATCACTTGAATTATAGCCGATCGACGGGTCCATAGGATTCTGATGGACACCGGGGCTTCATGCAACCTGATAAAGCGTGAAGTTGCGGAGATGCTAGGAGCCGCGGCCCACGATCTCCCTATTGCCAATATAACCCTCTGGTCGTTCGACCAGAGAAGTGTTATCCCGTGCGGGAAAATTCTTTTCCCAGTCACACTATGAGAATTGGGCAGGGACCGATCGGAGACCCTGGAGTTCATAGTCATTGAAGTCGACCTGGCTTACAATACTATCATTGAACGGACCGGCCTCAGTAAGTTTGAGGCGGTCCCTTCTACGTACCATATGATGCTCAAGTTCCTCTCCACTCATGGAGTGATTTCTGTAAGGGGAACCAGAAAGTAGCAAGACAGTGCTACATGAGCTCGTGCCGAACCTTGGCACCCATCAAGAGAGCTCGGGTGGATTTGCTCGAAGAGCCCCCGCACCCGAGGCAAGCTATAGAACCCGTCGGGTTCAAGCTTATCAACTTAGTTGAGGATGACTCAACCAAGACTACTCGCATCAGGGCACATCTGCCCCGACCTTCGAAGAATAGCTGGTCCACTTGTTGAGAAACAATGTGGACATCTTCGCTTGGACCCCGGACGATGTTCTGTGGATTGACCGATCCGAAAGTGAGCATCGGATCAACACTGAGCCTGGAATCAAGCCTATAAGGCAAAAGAGGAGACGATATTCTCCTGAGAAGATTGAGATCATACGGGTATAGGTGAACAGGTTGCTGCGGTCGGGTTTCATCAGAGAGATTCACTACACTGAGTGGGTTTCAAACCCAGAGATGGTCTCCAAGACAGATGGGAAGTGGAGGATGTGCGTGGATTTTACCGACGTTAATAAGAGCTGTGAGTCGGACCCTTTCCCACTGCCGCATATTGACCGACCGGTGGATGCTATGGCGGGCAGCACAATGATGAGTACCATGGACACTTACTCAGGGTACCATCAGATCTTCCTTGCTAAGGAAGATCAAAAAAAGTCATCGTTCATGATAGAAGACGGCGATTACTGCTATGAAGTTATGCATTTTGGCTTAAAGAACGCCAGAGCAACATACCAAAGGCTGGTCAACAAGATCTTTAGGGAGTTGATAGTCAATATTATGGATGTGTATGTTGATGATATGATTTTCAAGTACATGAATGATGAAGATCACATTCCTTACTTGCTTCGCTGTTTCAAAGTATGCCTTAAATATAAACTCAAACTAAATCCAAACAAGTGTTGCTTCGGGATTCGAAGTGGCAAATTCATTGGATATTACGTTTAAGAGAAAAACATCGAGGTTAATCCGGAGAAAGTCCAGACTATTATTGACATGCAACCTCCGAGTAACAAGCAAGAATTTCAAAGACTGACTGGCCGATTGGCGGCGCTGAGCAGGTTTATCTTTAGGTCCACGGATCGAGCTCTCCCCCTTTTTAAGGACATTGAGGAAAGCTAGCCATCTTGGCTGGACCGAAGAGTGCGATCGGACATTTTCCGACTTAAAGACTTATTTGAGCACTCCTCCTGTCATGGTGAGCCCAACGTGCCACGAACCCTTAGGGTTATATTTGGCCGTGTCAGAAGCCGCAGTCAGCGCAGCCCTGGTGACCATTGGGGATGATATTCATCGACATGTTTACTACGTAAGCCATTCCCTGGTACCAGCCGAAACCAGATACGCAATCTTGGAGAAATTCATGTTGGCCTTGCAGAAAGCTATATCAAAGCTTAAGCACTATTTCGAAGACCGTAAGGTTTATGTGTATACTGATCAGCCTTTGAAGGCGGTTTTGAGTTAGACGGATTCTAATGAGAGGTTGGCCAAGTGGAAAATCAAGATCAGCTCCATGTATCTGGAATTCGTTCCCCGAAGGGCAATCAAAGCTCAAGTCCTCGCGGATTTCGTGGTCGAGATGACCCGATCGCTCATATTTCTGAACCAAGAGGACGACCGGTGGGTCATTTATGTTGATGGATCAACCTTCAGGAGAAAGGGAGCGGGCATCACCCGTACTACACTTCAAGGCGACGTTATCCATTCCGAGGTCAAGTTCTTGTTTTCTGGAACGAATAATGTGGTGGAATACGAGGTCGTTTTGTCGGGGATGACCTTAGCTCAAAAGATGGGAGTTGCTAAAGTGCGAATGTTCTCGGACTCCAAATTGGTGGTGGAGCAATTCGCATGATGATTCGAATCACATGAGCCAACCATGAAGCTATATCATGCGAAGATCTTGGAGATGGCAAAGAAGTTCCGTGAGTTCTCACTTGACCACGTGACTAGAGAACAAAACAAGGTGGCCGATGCGTTAGCCAGATTGGCTGCAGGCTTACCAGACGTTGGACCAGGCACAGTATCGGTCCATGTTCAGGATCGACCTTCGATCGAAATTTCTGTGACCGAACAGTCGTTTGAGGAGGTGGGAGCTTTATGCCATGAACTCCAAGACTTAAAGATTAACGCCGTTGACTCCCCAGAAGATACCATGTGAATGGCCCCTTTTGCCAAGTATCTGACCAACGGCCATCTACCGGAAAACGCATCAGAGGCCAGGAAAATTGAAACACGGGCGACGCGATATGTGCTGAATGGCGGGCACCTATTTAAGTAAAGCTTTGAGGGACCGCTCCTGCGATGCTTATCCCCTTTAGAGGCTGAGACCGTCATGATTTATGTTTATGAGGGGATGTGCGGGATACATTCTAGGGCCTGATCGCTATATCATCGCGTCGTTAGAGTTGGTTATTTCTGGCAAACGCTCCTTGAGGATGCTAAGAAGTACACAAGACGCTGCGCTGCTTGGCAACACCATTATCCAGTTCCCCAATTGCCAAGGGCATCTTTGTCGATGACCCCACTTCCTTGTCCATTTGACATATAGGGGATTGATATCTTGGGACCATTTCCTCGATCGGTCCAGCAGCGGAAGTTTTGCATAGTGATGGTTGAATATTATACAAAGTGGATCGAGGCTGAAGCGGTGGCTATTATTTCTGAGATGGTGGCAAAACACTTCCTATGGAGGAACATCATAAGCCGCTTTGGAGTACCTCGCGCTTTTGTATCTGATAATGTACTTCAATTCCGCGGAAAAGCCGTTCGGGATCTTTGTGTCAAATTGGGTATCGCTCAACACTTCTCATCAGTGGCTCATCCCCAAACCAACGGATTGACGAAGGTCTCCAACAAAGTTATCCTGAAGGGATTAAAAACTAAGTTGGAAGATTTGGGGGGAAAGTGGCCCGATCACATCTACGAGGTGCTATGGGCTTACCACACCACTCCCCTTTCAACGACCCAGGAATCTCCTTTCTCTTTTGTATATGGGTCCGAAGCGGTCAGTCCAGTGGAGGTAGCCATAAGATCACCTCGGATAACCCAGTATGACGAGCATCTGAATAATGAACGAAGATCCTTGGATTTGGAGATGATTGAAGAAAAAAGAAACGCTATCTATGCACGCATGTGTGCATATCAAAGAATAATGGAGCAAGCTCATAAAAAACTAGTTGTGCCCAGAGAATTCTAAGAAGGCGACCTCCTTCTCATGAATGTAAGAGTTCAGAGAAATGTTGGGAAGCTTGACAGAAATTGGGAAGGGCCCTATCGGGTCATGAAGAATCTGGGTGCTGGAGCTTATAAGCTAGAAAATCTGGATGGAGATGAGATCCCCCGAACTTGGAATGTTATGAACTTAAGGCGTTATTTTATATAAAGAATTTGACATATTTGGTAACTCTGAACTTTAAAACGTTTCTTGTGCATGAACAAGTTACAATGGATGCAATACAAATTATTTCTAGCTAGGTGAGTGACCGATCTTGGAGTTGGATTTTCTGGACGAGTTTGGACTGGTGACTGTAGCCATCATCCATAAGGCTCCCAAGTAGTGTGACCGCTCTGACGAGTCAGTTGCCTCCACGCTTGCCGAGTACTTAGATGAATCGCATACTCCCATAACTTACTACGAACTCAATTTCCCCCTTCAAATGTCACTCATCACCTAGAGGTAGCCCTGGCTCCATTATGCTTAGTCCTTAAGCAAGATACCAGGACAGAGTTAACCTGTCAAATGGCAAGCCAAAGCCCGCCACGGGACTATTTTAAGAACCGGGGCTTCGGCTAAAAATTTTTCATGGGACTCATGGAGAACTATGGCAACGCCGCCAAAGTCATGATATTTTATTGGACGGATTCAAGTGTGATCTCTTGGTATAGTTGGGATTCCCTAACTTACTAAACTGAACATAATTCAAAGTTAATTGGTGAAGACCGTTCGGTCCAGATTTGGCTTAAGCCCCGACCTTATACTTGGAGTTAACAAATGCATAATTTGCAAAAAGATGAAATCTCATTCAAAATGGAGTTTACAAATACAGAAAGGAAAGGACTGAGAAATTAAATTTTAATCTATTTGTCCATCTTCCTTATCTGTTGCGCCGAACTTCTCTGCAATCCATGCCTTGAAATCCTCTACTTTCTTTCCCCTTTCCACAACTATTTCGTTGACCGATCTCTCCATTAGGTCAAAGAGTGGATAGTTGGGATCATTCTCCAACGGGGGCTCATCTAGTTCGGGGATCTCACGGAAGTTTCCATCATTGGTTAAAGGGTCAAGCGTCTCGCAACGATCATCTTCGGGATCCAGACCAAACTTGTTGACTATTTGGTCCTTCATATTGTCCATGTATTGGGAGACGTTCGGTCTGTAAACATTTGCGGCTATGGCAAACATTAGGGACGATCGGGCAAAACCCAACAGGGCTTCCCGAACCGCGCCCTCAGTTGATCCTTGGACTCTAACCAAGTCTTCTTTAAGCGCTTTCCGCTCTTCCTTCAATGCATTCTTTTCCTCCTGGGACTGCAGGAGAAGCCTGTTGCTTTCGTCAAATATCTCTTGTATCTGACGCTCCAACTCAAAAACTCGGGCAGTGGTGAAGTTTGATGCTACCTGGGCTTCTCCCGCCTTAGATGCAGCTAGGGATAACTCAGTACCCGCTCCAAGCAGCTCTCCGTTCAAGCGGTCCCGATCGGCTCTAACCGCTTCCAGCTTTGTCTGTTTGATCACAACTTGCCACTGAGCTAAGGCAAGTTGACTTTCCAACTCTTCAGACACCGAGGAGATGCTTCGGCTGAGCTGGACGGTGGAAGCAAGGTCTAAAGCCCTTCTATGTGCATGCAAAAGCCATATGAGATTAAGAACATATACCCGATAGGCGCAGCATGAGCTGAAAATAACTTACCACAGCTTGGGACTCCATATATGCTGACATCAATCAATATCGGGCAGATTTTTCTTCCCCAAGAGCCGGTATTCTTCGAGGACAGCATCCCTCCATGAAGGGGGGACTCTTTTCGTTCCCCGGGCCTTAAAAACGGAGACTACCATCTCCTGGATAGTCCCGCGAATAGCCTCGGGGTTAGACGAGGACGGGGCTGGTTTCTCCCCGATTGTGACCCCTTTCGTCGGGATCGGGACTGCGGGCCTGCTCATAGTTTACTGCAGCCTCTTATATTGCTTCGGGGCTTTCTCTTCGGGGCCCCGCTTGCTCGTTGATAAAGAGACTGAAGGTCTCTGCGCCCTATCTCCTAAGCTGGATGGGGGGCGGACGTTTTCTACCCGCATTGACCCCTGCAGCAATAACCGCACGACGTTAAGATCCAGAGGGGAATTATTCCAGATTCTGTACATGGCAGGAAGGCCTAATGAGTGTATTCTCTTAGAGATAACCTCATCAACCTAGTCCATTATTCGAGGCTCTCGCCTGTGGCTGCTAGAGCTCCCCGATGATCGTGAAGGCCCAGCTGCAACGCTGAACTTGGGTTTTGATGACTGCAGCTGAGCCTCCTTCTTGGCTTTTGAAGCAGCAGCCACTGCAGCAAGTCGGTTCCCAGACATTGTATCAATGGAATCTGCAAATGGAAAATAATAAGGATCATGAAATATGAATTAAAGCAAGCTATGTCGTACCCGATCCTTCTGACTCAGAAGAGTCAGAACTGGAGAAGATACCCTTCGATGCAGGGGCTCCTTTTCTTCCTGTTACCCCGATCTCTAACAGCTTCTTCTCCCTAAGGATGTCAATTCTTTTCAAACGCCGTTCGAGAGGAGGAAGCATTGCCAAGGTGTTGGCAATATCGGGATGGGATGGGTTGAACCGGCTTTCCGATGACCTGGGTGTGTTTTTAGGAAAGTAACTTTCAGCAAGTCCTCCCTCGGGATGTCTATCCAGACATAACAAGATTCTCATTCATGAAGGGAATCTTCCTTATCTACGATAATACACTCATTCGTTCGGGTAGCTATATAATATAGCTTGCGACCTCCTAACAACCTTCTTCCCCTACGGGATCCCACCAAGAACTTATTGAAAAAATGCCTGAGGGTTGGCTCTACCCTTTGTTTGTGGCAATAATAAATAAAAGCGATAATATAAACATAACTGCCCGGAAAAAGAGCAAAAGTCGGGCAGTGAATCTCCCGAAGAACGGCCGTGACAAAAGAGTGAAGAGGAAATCGCAAGCCTGATCTTAGGGAGGCATAGCTAACGGGTATGGGGCTAGCCGGAACGTTCATCTCAGCGGGAAGGAAGCACGAAACGTCTTCCTTCCCCCTACAGATGGGATAATGTGCTGGAATAGAAAACTTGACCCGAAATGCTTCAAAGTCCATTGTGGTTATATCAGGGTACCTAGACCTACAAGGTGTCATGGATTATTACCTTAGAGTTTGCAAGAAATTTGATGTTGAGGAACGGTTGAGCAAAATCGCCGGAGGATTTCAAGGCTAGAGCAGTTTGTCACAAAGTGTGATAATGGCTATACAAGCCGAAAATCCCGACTTTTATATCACGTATTGCTCAATCACAGAGTGACACATCATCTCTGCAGGCGGCTGCAGTCTGACAGTCTGTCCCCCCTTTGGAATACGGAAAGGTGTTAGCTATTGCAGAGCCCAGAATTACGTTTCTACCCTCAACTGCTATGGATTTCAAATTTGAAAATCCACATCATGAAATTTCTAAGTGCAGGATCGGTCCCCAAGGATGTCGTTACAACCAGTTCGGGTACAGGTTTCCGTCGCTGCGATCGGCACTTATGCACAAACGATCTCAATATGTTGATCAAACCCCGATCACCACCGCGGTGGCGACAGAGTCCGAGGGGCTAGTGATGAGATCCCCGGAACCCGGTACCCCGGACAGGATCAGGACCAAGCTTGGCCAGAGGAGCTCAAACAACGTAAGCCGAATTTGGAGGCTCAGATCCTGCCCATGCGAGTGAATGACCCATCCAGATCTCGTGGCCCGATCGTTTATAGCGATCGGTCCCGATGTGTAGGGCCCAGCTTCTCGCACGCGCCCAGACCAATCAGTCCACATATTATAGGCGATGCTTCGGGCCATTCCTACTCCTCCCATGCAACGACAACCCTAGACAGCCGTGTCAAAAGCGTGATCCGGCGAAGGCGTACGAGCCTCCAGTGGCCAGAGAATAGCCGGAAAATCCGGAAAGTTGGATGTCTTCTCAGTGCTTCTAATACGACTGCTTTCCGATGATTCAAACTCAACTAGAAAAATCTGTAGGAGAAGATGACCTCGAAAAGCTTCCATATCTAAAAGCAGTCGTATTAGAAGCACTGAGAAGACATCCACCAGGGCATTTCGTTCTACCACACAAGGTAAATGAACAAGTTGAATTAGAAGGATACACAATCCCCAAAAATGCTCTGATAAACTTCATGGTAGCGGATATGGGTTGGGATCCGAATGTATGGGAGGATCCGATGGAGTTCAAACCAGAGAGATTTACANATGTTGATCAAACCCCGATCACCACCGCGGTGGCGACAGAGTCCGAGGGGCTAGTGATGAGATCCCCGGAACCCGGTACCCCGGACAGGGTCAGGACCAAGCTTGGCCAGAGGAGCTCAAACAACGTAAGCCGAATATGGAGGCTCAGATCCTGCCCATGCGAGTGAATGACCCATCCAGATCTCGTGGCCCGATCGTTTATAGCGATCGGTCCTGATGTGTAGGGCCCAGCTTCTCGCACGCGCCCAGACCAATCAGTCCACATATTATAGGCGATGCTTCGGGCCATTCCTACTCCTCCCATGCAACGACAACCCTCGACAGCCGTGTCAGAAGCGTGATCCGGCGAAGGCGTACGAGCCTCCAGTGGCCAGAGAGTAGCCGGCTAGTAGCGCCGAAAGGTCTAGCGCCATGCAGCTCTGTGAAGCCGTTTCCGACGGCTGTTCCGCCTGACATTAGCCGACCTAGCCGCAAAGGACAGACATAAAACGACACTCTACTGTATACAGAACAGTGAGAGTATAAAAAGGACACTTAGAGCGTGAGAATAAGGACCTTCTTCCGATTTTCCTTGGAGCTTTCGCAGAGAGAAGTCTCTGTCGATTTATTTTCGATTCTTCTCATTCTCTTTGTTGTCTAAAGAACAAACATGACTTGTATGATCATTAATTTGCTTATTGAACCGACTAATGACACTTTCTTTAGCCCTTAGTCAAGTGGTTTTTTCCTCGTCTTCGAGGTTTTCCACTCTAAAATCCCTGCGTATTTTCACATTTGGTTTATAATCGTTCTCCACACATCAAATAAATTATAACCGAGATCGTCTTGCAACGAACCGGTCGACTGTTGACACCCCTGGTTTTCGATCCACAACAACCGGCAAGTACAAATTATTTTATTTATTTTATCTGGATCAACCCAAAATAACCCATGTCCTTACCCGAAAATCTAATACCGAACCGTATACCGCCGATAGACCGACCAATATAAAAATATTGGTTATATCATCTTTATAAACCTAATCAAATCAATTTTGATTCAAATTTAAATAAATAAATTACTATTTATGACATAAGCGGATGGGTCACCTCAATGACCTTTCAGAGAACCTAAGTTTTCAAAGTGCTCGGCCAACCACGGGCCAGTCGGGTTGGACTGTGGGCCGGCCAAAAAACAATCCGGTTCATTCAAAACTAATTAATTTAATTAGGTTTTGAGATTTCTTGCATTTAATCACTGATCTTCTCACTGCTAAACTATTAACAACGTTCAAAGTTTATAATGTAATAGAAAATTGACCGCAACTGCTCTACGCCTTACTAAGAGTTATACCACAACTAACAATGTATTAGGACTAGCATATCGGTTAAATGTCAAGTGTATCTTTTAAGTTTTAAGATTCAATTGAAATTCTAAATGAATTTCATCTTCTATCGGTAATTATATTCTTAAAGCATTGATCTATTTTTACATTCTTCCATTTAAGTTGTTGTAACTTTTATGTTTTTCGAATATTTGTTGTTGTGTGTTTGATATTAACATTTTATTGAATGATAAAATATCTATTAGAAATGAGTGTCTCATTTTATTCATTTTTCAAATAACAATGAATTTTCTGGATTTATTTGGATGGATTTTCTGGATGTATTAAAACTTGTATTTCCTCTAATTTATTTCTATGGTTAGAGACCGGTTCCATCTGAACCGAGACAAAGTGTGTGTTCTGCACAAATTATATAATGTATAATCAGAATTTATAATTAGAATGTAGAATCAAAATGTATAATTAGAATCTGCGTAGTGTTCTGTGTAAACATATAATGAATTATAAAATGTAAAAACATTCTGCAAAAATATTGTAATTGAAATATAGAATTTTAATTAAGTTACATTGTACAAAATAATTATCTCTATTTCTTATAAATTTGAAATTATAATTCTATATTAAAATAATATTTTTAATTACAAAATAAATTAATAATATTTTTTTATTTAAAAATCATATAATAAAAAGAAAACAAAAATATTGAATAAGATATTGTCGAATAAGAAATTCAACAAGTGATAATATAAATACCAAATTTAAGAAAAAAAAGAATTCATTACGATACAAACGATGAAAATTTGATTCGAAAAAAAATGTATATATATGAAAAATATAGTTAACAATATAAGACGGTGCATCAAAATTTGTAAATTGCATAAAAGTCTCGAAGTTGATATAATGTGTGATTTTAGCTTCCATGTTTCAAAATTGCGTTGTTGATCTCCGAACTTCTAAAAACATTTATATTAAATCATAATACTCGTTAATGTTTTAAACGTCTCAATAGTTTATATTGATCAATTAACCTTGAAAAAAAATGAAATGGTAATGTTTGTAAACTTTGAAAATTTTAAAAATAATGCATAAATTATCAAAACCACTTATACGAAAAACCACTACTATTTACTCGAGAGTCATTTTTAAACGGTTTTAAAACTTCAAGGGGTTCTCATGCAAATTACAAACTTTGGAGACATCGTTTTTACATTATTTTAAACACTGAGGCCAATGTTGTAATTTTCTCGTAAAAAATAATGAGTAGAATGTATAATGCATTTTCAAAATCAAGTCTGAACTTGATTATACATTATAGTTAAAAAAACAGAATACATTATGATTATAATTCATAATTAGAATTTAAAATGAATATTTTTATGTTTCAAAAAACAGATTATACATTTTATAATACATAATCTGTTTTCATATGAGGTAGATAACCAAAGTTTCCGATTCTAAAACCTAGAGAACATAGTCAACAAACAAATATATAAACGTCGCAGTCAACAAACAATCTTACAGAGGCGTGTTATCTTCTTATTCGTCGTTTTATTTCTACGTCTTCTTCCCAAACCCCAGCATCTCGCAGTCATCTGGTTTTCAGTTTCCACCATTGTTTCATCATGGAGCTCTGGTTCATAGCTATCACTACGCTCTGCATCACCGCCTTTGTGAACGCCGCGCTCCGTTTCGTTCCCAGATGCTGTAACCTCCCACCTGGCCCTCTCCGATTCCCTCTAATTGGGAACCTTGTATGGCTACGGAAACCACTTTCCGATATGGAGATAATACTTCGTGATCTCAGACAACGATATGGTTCATTGATTACTATGAAAATTGGATCAACGAAGATCGTAATGGTCGGGAGCCATTCTATTGCTCATCGTGCCCTAGTTCAAAACGGCGCCGTATTCTCAGACCGACCTGGTTCAAAGCCGATTACGCAACGATTGGAGATGAGAATAAGTTCTTCCGCTTACGGCCCGACATGGAGACTCCTCCGCCGTAATCTTTCTAAAGAAATCCTTCACCCATCACGTATCAGATCTTATTCTCAGTCACGGCGGTGGGTTCTCTCAAACCTAATCAATCGCCTTAACGCCGCCGCTGAAACTGCGTCGTCTGTTCAACTAATTGATCACTTTCAGTTTGCTATGTTCAGCTTACTTGTATTCATGTGCTTCGGTGATCGTCTCTCCGATTCACAAATCAAAGAAATCGAAACCGTACAACGGAATATTATACTCTCACTCAGTAGCTTTAACAGAGTCACAACCTGGCCACGTCTTTCCCGAATTATCTTCCCTAATTCATGGGCCAAGATTCTTAAGCTTCTTGATGATCAACAAAAAGTTCTGATTCCTCTAATCCGATCAAGAATCGGAATCAACAACCATCAATCACCCGCTTACGTCGACACACTTATAGATCTACACCTCCCGGAGAAGAATCGTAAGCTGGAAGAAAGCGAGATGATGACTCTGTGCAGCGAGTTTCTCACCGCAGGAACAGACACAACCTCCACAGCTCTACAATGGACAATGGCAAATCTCGTCAAATATCCAGATATCCAAGAGAAGCTTTACCAAGAAATATTCAAAGTTCTTGGTCCAGCACCACCAATTCAAACTCAACTAGAGAAATCCGTTGAAGAAGATGACCTCGAAAAGCTTCCATATCTGAAAGCAGTTGTATTAGAAGCACTGAGACGACATCCACCAGGGCATTTCGTTCTAGCACACAAGGTAAATGAACAAGTTGAATTAGAAGGATACACAATCCCCAAAAATGCTCTGATAAACTTCATGGTAGCGGATATGGGTTGGGATCCGAATGTATGGGAGGATCCGATGGAGTTCAAACCAGAGAGATTTACAGGAGAAGATACATTTGACATAAGTTGTAGCAGAGAGATAAAGATGATGCCTTTTGGTTGTGGGAGAAGAATATGTCCAGGTTTGGGATTAGCTCTTCTTCATCTTGAATACTTTGTAGCAAATTTGATATGGTTTTTCAAATGGGAAGCTTTAGAAGATGAAGTTGATTTCACAGAGAAACAAGAGTTCACTACTGTCATGAAGTATCCTCTTCAAGCTCGTATTTCTACAAGGTATTAAAAGACATATATTGTATATTAAATCAAGGTTGATATGAAATATTATTATCTAATAAGAGTACTAATATTTTGAAATTTTATATAAATGTTATTTGCTTTCTTTAGCTATAGTAAAGTTGATAAATTAGCCCTAATTTCAATTTAAAAGAGTTGTAAAATCTTTTTAACACCTTAGTGAATTATCAATCATTGATTAAGATTCCAAAGAATTAAGTATGATATTATAATTTCTACTTTTTATGTTAGATATTTTTAATTAAATATCCAATAATTAATCCTAACCAGAAAAATATGATTTCACAAATAAAAATTCAATATCAGTCATAAATATTATAACATCATCTTTTTAGTTAGATGTTTCTCGTTTATAAATTAGAGTATTATTATTAGATATTTTATAAAAAATATATAATATAAAAGTAGAAATTAAAATATTATTATTAAATTCAGTTATAATCTTGTTAAGTTATTTACTGCTTCTTGCTCATATTCCTTATGTATAATTTATTCTAGTGTTAAAAAGATTTCCTATTTAAAAAAGAAAATTTATAGCTAAATTATCTAACTATATTGCTAATCTACTCATCACAGAAAATAATATTTGTCAATCTATCCATCAAGTATAGATATTACCAAAGAATTTTGATATAGATAGATAGATTGACAAAACTCACTTTTTGCGATGGATAATTTTGCAAAAAACCTAAATTATCTAGTCCACTTTGCCTAAGGCTAGCAAATATTATAACATTTTAAAAAATTTGCCCACTTTTACCAAAGTAGAGCAAATTATTCATTACAATTCGGTAATGTAGTTTTAATCTACTACCGAACTAATTTCAATACTACGTTGAAATTATAGAGTTTGAACGAAATTACGATAAGAGAATATAAACGAAAGAAATTAAAAGGAGAATGTCACACATTTAAAATATTTGATCAATGTTATAACATTACTCATCCTTCTAAGCATACTATCAATTTCAATTCTCTAATTAATAAGAGACAAATTCAATACAAATTTAATGCGTAAACGCCTCTTTGCAATGCTCATTTCATATACAATTACTAAATAAGTTATTTTGTTTCTCAACACAAGAAAAAAGGCTTCAGATGGAACAACTTATGTGTTAAAACATTCTGATCTTCCCTTTAGCTATGGATTGTTTTGCCATCTGCAATCTGCAACTAGTTTTCTTATCTCCTTCCAATCCTGAACACACATTTCCAGCCCCAAAAGTCACAGCAAAATACAGATAAATTGCACATAAAAATCCAAGGAGAATAAGTGCTGTTAGCAGAAAATGATGTCTCTTAATAAGAGTTGAACAATCTCCAATTTCTCCTGCTTTTACTAACTGTTTCTTCGGAGATTCGGTCGGAAATGATGTCAGCTGCGGTTGCGACCTTTGACGAGGTGAAGATATCACACTTTCAACAGGCATATTCGTTAAAAAGGGATACTGTAGATTCAAGAGAAACAACAACATTTCATTAGAGTTTTCGAGGGATAACAAATAGGCCATTTATTTTTCATCAGAAATAGCTGTGCAAAATGCTCCAAAAGCCTTACGCTTTGCTCCTCATATGAAATTCTATAAGACACTACAAAAATTAATCTCTTCCAGAGATTTAAACTCATGGTGAAAATCAGAGTTCACAATTCCAGTTATTAGTATGTTGCTTAACAAATAAAAGGCTTTCCATGTATATATATATATTCATTCCCCTGTAAAAACCATTCTCATTAGCACAGAAGTTGGAAGAAATCAACAAGCAAACCCCTAATCTAATTCCAAGGGAGTTTTTCCAGCTTAATCGTCAAAAAATTCAATGAAGAAATCCTGTTACCCAAAACAAAATCCCAGACTACGATTCAAGAAATCACGAATTTCCATTCAAATCAACCCCCCGCACAAAAAAAACTGCATTTTTCTAGCAGCTTCCTTCTTTTATTTACCAAATCAAATAGGTGAAAACAGCAAAAAAAGGAAATGTAAACAGATCTGGACGAAACAAATTAATTGAAATCAGAGATTAACGAACTCACCAGCCACCGGCACCGCCACAGGCGAAAAACAAAGAATCAACGATAACTGAAACTCAGGCTCCCGCCGCATAAAAGGAAGCATTAACGAGGTTAGTTACCACCTACCAACGCGTTTCAAAATCTTCTATACGGCAATCCAGATCCAAGATACCGCCGACAATTTCTTTTCCTAATTTAAAAATATTAAACCCTCCACTTTTGAAAAAAATAGCACATTTCTATGTTTAGAGATGTAAATTTGGCTTTTGATATCAATTACCATCCAAAAAATTAAATACTGTTTTATATATTGTAATATAATTTAAATTAGATTTTAAATTTGAGTGATGTTTCTAATTGATTCATAAACTTTATAATAGTATAAATACGGTGTTCTTAAAGTTTGTAAATTGCATTCAAAACCTTCGAAGTTGATATAATATGCGCGGTTGACCCCCAAACTTTTAAATGTTGTAAACACTCTACCCTCAAAGTTTAAGAATTGCATGGATAGCCCCCGAACTTCCAAAACCGTTTATATTTGATTCTTATACTCGTTAATATTTTAAACGTCTCTAGAGTTTGTATTTGACCCATTAACCTTGAAAAGATGTTATGACTATAACTCTAAATTTTGAAAATTTTAAAAATAATACATAAATTATCAAAACCACTTATATGAAAAAGATGAAAAACACTATTATTCACCCGATGGTCTTTTTTGAACGGTTTTAAAACTTTGGGAACTTCTCACGTAATTTACAAACTTTGATGGCATCGTCTTTATATTATTTTAAACATTGGGAGTCAATTACCTGATTTTCTCTTTTATTTAAATTTTAGATGACAGAAATTAGAAACTTGAGAAAATCATATGATAAAACTGCCCACGTGATCTACGGTTATTTACGAACACAACCACGTGCCATATAGGTTGATTCCCCTAAAACAATATTTCTATTGTTTCAAAATATTATTTGGCAAAAATAACTTGGTAATAGATGCCTAACCATTTTAAGACAAAAATAACGACCATTTATAATTATAAATCCCTCAAACTCACCGTCTCCCCGTTACCTAACTCGCCCTCATCTTATCCCTTTCATTCACAATTTTCATTTTAAACCCAACCCAATTTGTTTGATTGGTTTTTTAAAATACTATTAAATTTGATTTAATAATTATTATTTTGTTAATAAAAATAATAATATTTCAATAAGAGTTCGATACATATTTGACAATTATTCGATAATCGAGTGAAAAGTTTGATTCGATCCATATTTGAGAACATTGTTTCTCACCCGCCATCCGTCTCACCTCAACCTTTGGTTAAACGACGAACAAATTATTAATACTTTTATTTTTTAAATAAATAAAATATGTATAATATTTATGTGATTTATATAAGATTAGACTTTATTATATACACTATTATTGTTAACAAATAAAGAAAACTAATTACATAAACAAATCAACTAATGTTACTACTATTAAAGTATTAATCTTTCATAATTTATTTTTGGTTTCACATTGCTTTCTTTATTTTCTATTGCTATTAGATATAGAGTTTTAAATTGGGTCTTATAATCATTACAAAAATTCTTATTATGTTTAGCGTTATATATGAATGAAAAAGGAAGCCTGATTTTCGAAAATATAAATAAAATATAAATAATATGTTAGAAATTTAGATAAAATAAAAATATTAATATTTTATTATGAGATAACTAATGGATAACATGAGCGTAACCATATGGTAATTAGGTGGAGTAATTATATAGATAAGTGATAAATAACTAGACGGACAATCTTGTATAATAATCATATTAACAATTAATAAAATCACTATCCATTTCATTTATAACGGTTAACTAATTTTACAACCGCTATCTACCCATCATATGTTTATCTACTCAATAACCCAAATCACTTATAAGCGTGACAATTACATGCGGAATGGAGAAATATATAATTAGTCTAATTTTGGAATTAATATTTTGTTTCTTATTTTATATATTACAATCACAATTCAAACAACTACTTTTTTCATTATTGACTTTTAGAATCAATGCTTTCATATTGGTCTGGACCAACACCAAATATTATTTTAGTTTTATTTTTTAAAAAAATAATATTTAATTAGTTTGTTATGGTTGGATTAGAAAAAAATCGAAAACCAATCCTAAAATCCAGTACCGGACGGTACAAAAAAAATACTAATTAAGCCCGGTATTTGACATACCGGACGGTATACCACTGATCTAAAAACATTGTTTAGAATACATGTTGGGACACTCAATAAAATCAAAGCTAAATATAATTATTTAGTAGATTATTTAACAATTTGTATATTATAATATTATTTTAAAAAAATAGTTATTGGCTTTATAGTATAGTAACTGGTAGGCTATCACCCAATGTAATGACTTAGACTATCTTTTGTATACATTCTCAAAATGTATTTTGATGTTAGAATGCATTATTACAGTTTTTACAGAACACTACAGCATTTATATTCTAATTATAAACAGAATGCATTTTTAAATTGTTATTTGAATGCAGAATGTGGTAGGAGGTTGGATCTGGAAATTAGAATGTATTCTCGTTATTTAAATTATAAATATATCATCTAAAAAATCATATTTTCTTTCACCTTCAACAATCTCACATTTACAATTCGTTAGACATATTTGGAAGTTCTCTATTATCATGTATCTTTAACGTGTAACTATAATCATACATAATTTCTTTTGTCATGTAGATACTAGCGACGATAAGTCTAATTTGGATAAATCTAATTTTATACAAAACATTATTCTTGTTCTGCAATTCAATTTATCAATTACAGAACACTCAATGCATTCTTGATTTATAATCACATTATAAAAACACATTCTCAAACTGCATTCTAATTTTCAAAACGCATACAGAACATAGCCTTAGTCTTTGATCCAAGTTAACCAATATTTTAAAAACCAGTATATATTGGTATGTTGATATACATGATTGTATAGGATCTATATTAAAATTAAAAATTAATTAAACTATTGACATAAAGAAAATATAAGATTTTTGACTAATTCTCAATTTATATTATTTTTACTTTAAAAAATTACTCACTTTATATCTAATTTTTTTAAAATTAGTTAAATCGGATGCAACCATTTAAAAATCAAAGCGATCGATATTTCGTTAAAATGCAGATTAGTAATCGATTTTTCAATTTAAACATTTGATATAACATGTTCAAAATCATTTTCATTTGTATACTTGTCTCTATAAATCATGTTTCTTATACATTCAACATATTTTATGTTTATATGTAATAAAATTTTCACTCATCTATCTCATTTTTATTTCTCATTAAGGTCATCTCTAGTCTTGGGCGTCCAGTTTGACTGGACGTCCAGCTGAAGTCCACCTCTGACTGTCCGGAAAGTTAGGAGGAAAGAGAGTATCTCGGGTAGGACCATCTCTTTCTCATGTTTTTATTTTTTAAAAAAAATTTTAAAAAAATTTTAAAATAATTATAAAATAGAAATATTTATAATATATTTTTATAATATTTTTTATCGATAATATTATGATTCTAATTTATTTGATGTGTAAAAAAATAAATTTAAAAATTATAAATATCTGGACATGGTTATATGGATGATAGGAAAGTTATTTATAAAATTAAAGAATGATAATGTGTACAGAGAGAAAACTGACGTGGAAGAGAGAATAAAGTTTCCGGACGGACATGGTTGAGGATGGCATAATAAGCATTATATTTTACTAATTAATATTTTATAAATTTAGTAAGTACAATCAAAACATTAATTTATATTTTATCATTATTACAAAAAAAATTTATATTTTTGTAATTTTGTATGGTTATAAAACAAAGAACAAGCATAACCATTCGTAACTAACAATTTGATCCTTTATTTTCGACTTGCATTTCTCTAAATACACATTTCAGAACTAACATTTCAACAGCCATGAAGTTATCTTTTTCCGGCGTCGTTTTCTTCTTCCTTGTCTGCAATCGTATCACCGCCTTCAACATAACTGAAACACTACAAAAATATCCCGATTTCTCATCTTTTAACAACTTTCTCACTCAGGCTAAACTCTCATCTCCGATCAATGCCCGTCAAACGATCACCGTTCTCGCCGTCGATAACGGTGCTGCCGGACAACTTTCCGGGATGTCGCCTAATATGATGAAGGATATTCTAAGTATTCATGTTTTTTTGGATTATTATGATGTTCCTAAGCTTAAAAAACTATCGAACAAAACCGCTATTCTTACCACTCTCTTCCAGAGCTCCGGTTTGGCTCGTGGTCAACAAGGTTTTGTTAACGTTACTCTTCGGAGTGGCGGCGGAGTGGCGTTCGGATCCGCCGTGCCTGGGGCGCCGCTTGGGGCTACGCTGGTTAAGTCTGTTGATTCGGAGCCGTACAATGTATCGGTGTTGCAGGTTAGTAGCTTGATTATTCCACCTGGGTTTGATGGCTCCACCCCGACGAATTCCACCTCTTCTCCGCCGCCGCCATCAAAGGCGATTTCTCCCGGATCTCCAAATGCGACTCAATCGCCGACTTCTTCAGCATCTTCGCCGGCCGCGAGTGATGCTCCGGAGGTGGCGGCGGCTGACTCTCCTGTATCCAGCCCAGAATCAACGCCGACGTCGAGTTCACCGGGTGCTGATTCTAAACCGGCTGATGCGCCTGAGGCGAGCACTCCGGCGAGTGACGTTCCTAGTGGTGGCGGCGCAATTTTGGGAATTGGATTCACGGTGGCCTTAACGACGAAGTTGGCCAGTCTCCTTCAATTTTGACTGTAATTTCAATACTATTTTTAAATAATTTTATTTTCTGAAATTAATTAATTTATTTGAATAATATAATCTTTTATTGAGAAGGAATAGACATTTTTGTTGAATGTCTTTATTTCTTTAATAGTGCACTTAATTAAATTTATTATATTACTTGCCTTATTTTCTTGAAGTGATTAGTAATTAATACAAATCTAATAGTCAAAAGACCATAAGATATTAGGACAATATATAAAAGTTAAATAAATATTAAAATAAAATAATTTAATATATATCCGAATTTCATACTAATACATAAAAACCAGTTTAGTTTTTTTTATAACAATTTTTAGTAGGTGTGTGCGTGGATCGGATAACCGATCCGATCATCAATTTTTTTATCCGATTCGATGAATATGGATCAGAAAAATCATGATCTGAAACCGATCTGAAATATTGAATCGGTTTACGGATCGGTTTACAGATCGATTTGTGGATACTCTAATATTTATTTTTTAATTATAATTGATTATAAAAAATTACAACTAATCACCAAAAATATGTTACTTATTTTGATAAATATATAAATTATAAAACAATAAAAAAAACGTATATTCAGAATTTTTAAATATCCACAAATTAAAACTTGAATTTAATAGGAGAATTGAATTAAAACAAATGTACATAAATAATTAATTATTATTTTCTTCTAAGTGCATGAATCTTCAAAAAATAAACGTAATTCACTTATATATTCCTAATAACAACTATAACAATTTTGATTTGTGAGAGTGGGAAGGCAATATACACGTGGTATGGCTTCCATCCACGTCACCGTCCGCACTATATTCAGATGGCAGTGTCAGTAAATTTACTAAAAATAAGGGTGGATTTTGAATGAATATTCAGACTCGACCCGGACCGGATCACTGGTATTCCTCCGATCCATATATGCAAAGTATATGCATTTCTGAGCTACTCCCCGTTTGATACGCCGACCGGAGATTTGTGCTGATCCTCGGTTTTTAAGCGACGGATCGAAACAATTTTGAATTTCTTGGTTTTTGCTAACAAATTCTATCTCGGGATTGATCATTTCTGAGCTTAATCGGCTCGGTGTAGTTTTTCTCTCACGGCTGGGAATTAACGGTCACTATTCGGAGGTTTTTTACCTGTAATTTTCCAGATCTCTGTTATTTAAAGCATTTATCCGGATGCACGCCAATATTTTGGTTGAATTGTCTTTTTTTCCAATGGTCTTGTTTGTTTCATTGAGTAATTTTGATTTTGGCGGATTCTTAAATTGCAGATCTTGTTTTATATATTTTGGTAATGCATGCTAAAGGTTAGTTGGGTCAGTTTTTCTTGAGCTTTCTGTGATGTTTATGTGGCTCTTTGAAATTTTGTATCTTGATTGGGCTGGGAACCACTGAAGATGGTATCAACACTTTCTCCATTGTTTTCCCATGAGGATTGTTTTGCTTCTACGTATGCGCTGCATGCTAACAACTATAGAGTTGTGGTCTTTCAGAAAGTTGTGATCCTCAAAATTATGCTAAAATTGAGTCTTTTTAAAGGGTATACTATATTTTGTCGTGCTGGGGATCCTCTCTCAAATGCATTTGCTTAATGACGGAGTTCATTTTAGGTTTAATTTGCAAATATTAGATTGTTCAGAGGATTGATGAAATGTATTCCTCAGGTGTACTACTGCAATGTCGTCAACAGCAGGTGCTACAGGATGGCTGAAGGGAATTGTCAAAGCTGTTCCATCAGGTGATAGCCTGGTGATAATGGGAAACACAAAAGCTGAAATTCCCCCAGAGAAGGCCATCACTCTGTCATCACTAATTGCTCCAAAGTTGGTATGTTATAAGCCTTACCTTTTATTGACCGTTTTATATTGGTTGGGTTGCTTCTCCAACATGCTTGAGGGAGCACAATTGCCTTGTATTCTGCTCTCGTGTTTGTGGTCTTTTCATATTTTTCCCAATTTATAAGGCCCGCAGGAATGGTGTGGACGAGCCTTTTGCATGGGAAAGCAGAGAATTTTTGAGGAAGCTTTGTATTGGAAACGTGAGTGTAGGCCTGTAGCTTTTGCTTGGGTATTGAAAATGAATCTTACACGTTAATGTTCTCTGGTCTCTTGAACACTTTTATGCTTCAGGAGGTCACCTTCAGAGTAGATTACACTGTACCATCTATTAACCGAGAATTTGGTTCTGTCTTCCTTGGGGATAAGAATGTGGCTTTCCTTGTGGTTGCTGCTGGGTGGGCAAAGGTCTTTTCCCTTAAAATTCTCTTATTTTTATGCCTAGAAGTTCTGGATTTTTATTCTGCCTATTAATGAACATTTTTCTCTTAATTTTACCTATTTTAGGTCAAAGAGCATGGTCAGTCGAAAGTTGAAGTCAGCCCCTTCATGGCTGAGTTGTTACGTCTTGAAGAACAGGCCAGGCAGCAAGGCCTAGGTCGCTGGAACAGGGTAATTGTAAAATGCACCATTGTGTTTCCTGTTTCTAGAATGTGAAAGGAACTAAGGAAGTATGTTTGAGAAATTCTTATTACACTACATGAATGATGATGTTTTCCTCTAGATTTCACCTTTGTTACTTTTAGTGCATATTTGGTTCCAGTTATTTAATTACAATCCTTGAATATCTCTTCAGGCATCTGGAGCATCTGAGGCTTCCATTAGAGACCTACCGCCTTCAGCCCTTGGGGACTCTAGCAATTTTGATGCTGTAGCTTTACTGAGATCCAAGAAAGGCAACCCTTTGGAAGCTGTGGTCGACCAGGTTCGCGATGGAAGCACAATCCGTGTTTTTTTGCTACCAGAATTTCAGCACGTCCAAGTGTTTGTTGCTGGGGTCCAGGTATTTAACTTTATGTGGATGATTAGTGCTTCTGAATGTTTGATGGGATTGGTAACTTGCTCCTACTGATTCGAATTACAACCAGGCACCATCCCCTGGTCGAAGGGCTGCATCAGAAGTTCCTGTTGGAACTGAAGTTCCCTCAAATGATCAGAATGGTCATCCATCAGCTGACGTTCAGGCTCCTCTAACATCTGCTCAAAGAATTGCTGTCTCTTTAACATCCGTGACTGAAGTTCCTGCAGATCTATTCGGGAAGGAAGCCAAACATTTCACAGAGGCTCGTGTTCTACACAGAGATGTTAGTATTTCTGCGTATTGACGTATGTTTTTTATTTGATTAATGTTTAACTGTCCTTGAATTCTTTTTTTATTCACAGGTACGAATTGTTCTTGAGGGAGTTGATAAATTCAACAATTTGACAGGTTCTATTTATTATCCTGATGGCGACTCAGCAAAGGACTTGGCGCTAGAGCTTGTTGAAAATGTAGGCAACTTACATTTACATTGTTAATTACAAAAACTAATTAATCTAGATGAGAAAAAATGGGATTAAGAGCAAGGGCCTAAATGTTATTTGAGTGATTAAAATGTCTAGTTCTTATAATGTGGAAAATCTGGCAGGGATTTTGTGTTTTCGCACTGTCAATTGTTGATGCTTCATTAATGTTTACTTTCTAGCTCTCAATATTTTCCCAAAAACAGTATGATTTGGTTTCCCTGATTGGAATTATTTTATTTTTCCGTTTGAAATGAATTTGCATGGTCAAAAACATATGAATCCTTCCACATGCTTTTTTAGCTCCTCTGCATTCAGGACCTCGCTCGTCTTATCTTGTTATTTTCTTACATATATTAAATTATATTCCAACCTGAGTAACTCTTTTGATGTTCTAGGGGTTGGCTAAATATGTGGAGTGGAGTGCAAGCTTGCTAGAAGATGAAACCAAGAGGAAATTGAAAAGTGCTGAGCTTCAAGCAAAGAAGAATCGACTGAGAATTTGGACTAATTATGTCCCCCCCGAAACAAACTCTAAGGCAATTCATAATCAGAACTTCACAGGAAAAGTATGTGTTTTCTTTTTGGCCTTTTTTCCTTCATCTATTCTTTTCCTCTGAGGAGACCTTTTTTATACTTTGTTGCAGGTGGTTGAAGTTGCAAGTGGTGATTGTATTATTGTTGCTGATGACTCCATATCATTTGGGGACCCATCTGCAGAGCGACGTGTTAATCTTTCAAGTATCAGGGCTCCTAAAATGGGAAACCCTCGACGAGATCAAAAACCTGATCCATACGCTCGAGATGCAAAAGAGTTTCTCAGGACACGCTTAATTGGTTGTCAGGCACGTGCTTTTCTTCTCCATGGATACATTTTCATTTATTGATGAACTAGATTCAACTAGAGTAATTATTATAATAAATATAATTATAAGATGGGATTCAGCATATTATTTTTTTAATCATTAACATCTGGATGATAAAAAACTAATATGGTGAATCCCAAAATTTGAGAAGAGGATCTTCTTGTTTTTAATTATTACATTGTTGCTTCATTGAAAATGTAACAACTGACCGCACATGCAACATTAGGTGAATGTTTCAATGGAGTATTCAAGAAAGGTTGGTCTAACAGATGGAACTTCTTCAGCTTCTGCCTCTTCAGATAGGGTAATGGACTTTGGATCTGTCTTCCTTGTTAATCCACCAAAGGATGGGGAAAGTGCTTCTTCTGGCACTGAAAGCCAGCAGGCTGGTATTAACATAGCGGAACTTTTAGTTGCTCGTGGTTATGCTACTGTCATAAGGCATCGGGATTTTGAAGAAAGGTCCAATTATTATGATGCTCTTCTTTCCGCCGAATCACGTGCAATATCTGGGAAGAAGGGTGTGCATTCTTCCAAGGACCCACCAAATAGGCATGTAACAGACCTCTTGACGGTTAGTTGTGCTATATATAAGGAATGAAGATTCCTAGTTTTAATGCAGTTTTCTTTCTTTGTAATTTAATCTAATTTGTTAACATGCCTGATATGTTTCTAAATAATTAGGCGTCAGCAAAGAAGGCAAGAGATTTTTTGCCATTTCTGCAACGCAATAAGAGGATGGATGCTATCGTTGATTATGTGCTTAGTGGGCATCGATTTAAAATTGAGATTCCTAAGGCAACTTGTAGTGTTGCTTTCTCTCTATCTGGAGTTAGATGTCCAGGTCGTGAGGAGCCTTATTCGAATGAAGCTATTGCTCTTATGAGACGAAAGATCATGCAGAGGGATGTTGAGGTAACTATTCTTATGTTAGTTTCAAATCCAGAATTACCCGTCTTCTCTAATCTCGTTATTTGATGATTTTAATTGCTTGAAGATCGAAGTAGAAACTGTTGACAGAACCGGAACCTTTTTGGGCACCATGTGGGAGTCAAGAACCAATGTTGCTATAACCCTTTTGGAAGCTGGATTAGCTAAGCTCCAGACCTCCTTTGGTCTTAACAGGATCCCTGATGCCCATCTTCTTGCTCAAGCTGAGCAGACAGCTAAGCAGAAGAAGCTAAAGGTTAATGACCAACATGTTTCTTCAGAGTTCTCGTTCTCACATACCGTTTTTGCTAACATTTTCTTTCTCAGATATGGGAAAATTATGTGGAGGCTGAGGAGGTTTCTAATGGCTCAAGTGTTCAACGAAGACAGAAAGAGGAGTTTAAGGTTTGTTTTTCCGAGAGCAACTGAGTTTTTTCGTAGCATAATTTGTATTCTCAATGTTTGGGATTGCAATTTATAATAGTGTTATTTCCAGGTTGTTGTTACTGAAGTTTTGGCAGGAGGTAGATTTTATGTTCAGTCAGTTGCTGATCAAAAGGTATCTGCTTTAGAGAAGCAGCTATCTTCTTTGAATCTCCATGAAGCACCCTTAATTGGTGCCTTCAATCCAAACAAAGGAGATATTGTTCTTGCTCAGTTCAGTGCCGACAACTCCTGGAGCCGTGCTCTGGTAAGACCACATAAGCTATTCTTACGAGTTTAGCAACTAATAAATTTTTTTCCTAATCATAGATTGTGAATGCTCCTCGTGGCGATATACAATCACCAAACGAGAAGTTTGAGGTGTTTTATATTGATTATGGAAACCAAGAGATCGTTCCCTATAGCCGACTGCACCCTATCGATTCTTCAATGTCCTCTACTCCTGGGCTTGCTCAGCTTTGTAGTCTCGCATTTGTAAAAATCCCGGGATTGGACGATGATTATGGTCAAGATGCGGCAGTTCGATTGAGCAAACTTGTCTTAAACTCTTCGAAAGAGTTTAGAGCTGTGATAGAAGAGAAGGACACATCAGGTGGTAAAGTAAAGGGACAGGGAACGGGGACCATATTTTTAGTAACTCTAATTGACAGTGAAGATGTTAGCATCAACTCAATTTTGCTTCAGGTTCACTTTTCTCGTCTAGAAGCTTGCTGCTTTTATTCTATATCGTATAATTCTTGACCGGTATTCGCTAGTTAACGAAAAAATTGCATATTACTATTAGATTTGTTGAGGATTTGTTTATGATGAGCACAGGAGGGACTTGCACGGCTTGAGAAAAGACGAAGATGGGAGGCGAAGGATCGGCAGGAAGCTTTGGATGAACTGGAGAAATACGAGGCAGAAGCTCGGAGTAGTCGACTTGGTATGTGGGAATATGGTGATGTTGCTTCTGATGAGGAAGACGGGGGATTTCCAACGAGAAAAGCAGCGGGAAAGCGGTAAAATTTGATCATCATAATTTATAATCGAAATTTGTTCAACAGGATTATGATGTGCCAATGCCATTGGAGTTTCGTTTGAAATTATTGTTGGCGGGTAAGGACAGTTTTGTCTGTTTTATATGCACTATTTATAATTTTATCGAATTTTTTTGAATTAGTTTCTTGAAAGAACATAAATAGCTTTGTAATTGTGACGGTCGACTTTTTGAAACTTTAGTGTAATGAATAATGATCACATTTTATGATGAGATGATCATGTGTGTATTGGTCATGGGTTGCTAGATTAATCTACGAGTATATGTTATTAGAACGAAATTGAATCGATATAAATTATTTTAAAGTATTAAGGTTGTGTTCTGCATACATTATGAAAATGAATTATGCATTATAGAATATATAATCTTTTTTTGATACAGAACAGTATCCATTTTAAATTCAATTATAAATTATCATTATAATCATTCTTCTATTTCAATTATAATGTATAATCAAGTTTAAACTTGATTCTAAAAATGTATTATGCATTCTGTTTATTATTTTTCACGAGAAAATTACGGCATTAGCCCCCAATGTTTAAAATAATGTAAATATTATGCTCCCAAAGTTTGTAAATTACATGAGAAACTTTTGAAGTTTAAAAGTAATTCAAGAATGACTATCTAGTGAATAATATCAGTTTTTCATCTTTTTCGTATAAATGATTTTGATAATTTATACATTATTTTTAAATTTTTCAAAGATTAGAGATTTAGTCATTTCATATTTTTAAGGTTAATTAATCAATACAAACTATTGATTGGGGGGTCAACTTAAATATTAACGAGTATTAGAGTTCAATATAAACGGTTCTGGAAGTTTGAGGGTCAACCACACAATTCTTAAACTTTAAGGACATGATATTTACAACATTTAAAAGTTTATGGTTAACATCACGCATTATATCAACTTCGGAGGTTTTATATATTATTTACAAATTTTGGAACAATGTTTTTAAATTATTAAAAGTTTGGTGATTAGTGACAAACGACACTTTATTTTTCACATATATATATTTTTTTTCAAATCAAATATTTATCTTTTTCATAATAATAAATTCTGTTTTTCTATAATTTAGTATTTATATATCATTTGTTTAGTTTCTTATTCTATAATATCGTTTTCAATATTTTTGTTTTATTTTTTATTATAAGATTTTTTAATAAAAAAATGTTACTAATTTATTTTGTATTTATAAATATTATTTTAGTTTAAAATTACAATTTCAGATATAATTATTTTTTATATTATAAGTCAATTCACATTATATATTTTTGCATAACACTTTTACTTTTTATAATTCATTATATGTTTACACAGAAAACTACGCAGATTCTAATTATACATTCTGATTCTGCATTCTAATTATAAATTCTGATTATACATTATATAATTTGTGCGGAACACACACTAAGTGTTGGTCTGTTAATATTGTTTTTGGGTGAAACACAATTTTAATTTTGTCCCGGTTGTTTTTTAGTTTTGCCAAAATTAATATTCGTAATTTGATAATTTTATCAATTGAGGTTAACAATATTTTATGTGATTTAGTAAAAGTAGTCTTTAAATATCTGTGTGTGAACATTAAATATCAAATTTGTCAAAATATATAAAGTATGATTTTAAATTTATTATTTCGAAAAATGAGTACTATATTCGCCCATCAGTAAACTATGAGAAAAATTAGTCATAATCTCATTGGTTTCTTGGAAAATATTAACAAACTAATGTTAATTTTTAATTATTGGACTGAAATTTGATTATCTTCAATTACATTAATTTTACTTGTATAATATTTGATATTCTAATAGTTAACTATAGTTGTATTATTTAACCCAATGTTTTATACAAGAAAATATTAGTCATATCTATTCTAGACCGCACAAAATGACACAATAGATATGGGCAATTTTACATTTATTTAATTCTATAATAATAACAAAAGCACAGATACAATATAATATCATATCATTTTTTGTGTACAAAAAATTCATTACAAAATTTGATCATTTATAGGGATCCTAATCTAGTTTATCCCGCTACCCGATGGGTAATTGTCTTGTTAATGTATATTTTAGATAATAGACTGGTGGCAGAGTGGGGTAGCGGTTTTAAATTAACTATATGTATTAAATGGGTGGTAACAATCTTAGTAATATTCATTCCGCTATCAATCTGATTATCCGACTCGTTACCCATATGGTTATCAATATGATTATCCACATTATTATCCGTCAACCATCTGTTATGCTACTCATATGTTTATCTGATATGAAAAATTTAATTTTCAAATATTACTTTAATTTCCTTGATTTTTTCATTAATTGACATTTTATATTTCTCATATAAAATTTCAATATATTATTAAAAAAATGTGTTATACTTTTATTAATGTTGAAATGATATTTTAAAATTAATTTATATGATAAAAATTGAGAAACATATTAAAATTTTCATAATTTTATAGTAATATTTTATGTAATTAATTTAATATTATGTTATGAATTACATAAAAATTAGATTATATTTATCTTAATTTAAATTTAAATAAAAAATAAATTTATAAACAGACGATTCATTAACCAGGATGGGAAAAATATTATGTGGGATAGGTGGAAAAAGAAGAGACAATATAGCAAACTATTAGGACATCTACAACCATATCATTTGCACATTCATTTCTCTCACTTTATCAACTTTATATTTCCTAACATTTATTTAATATTTAATTAAATCATTTTTCATTTATCACTTTATTCCCATATATTATACTTTTATTATATATATTTTTCTATTTTAATAAATTAGTTTAAAATAAATATTTTTATAAATAGAAAAAAATGTTACCTTCAAAAGTTTAAATACAACAATTATGAGAAACAAAAGGTATCAAATCAAATTTTTCATATTTAATAAAATCAATCCCGTAATATAAAATATTATAAATATTCAATCAAATAAGTTTTAATTTTGTAAAATATAAATACAAATTACGAAAAAATGAAATATAATATGTAATAATTATATTCCACAAATTTTGTAAAAATTAAATTTATTAAAAATAGTTATATGTATAATACATAATATAAAATTAAAATGCATAAATACTAAAACAAAAACAATAAAATATAATTTTAAATTTAAAAAAAAATTAGAGATGAGAGAGATTGAGGACAATCTCTCTCATTGTATAGGATAGACTGTTATATAAATTATACATATCATTGGACGTACAGACGTTTTGACGTTACATCAGTATCAAAGGATGAAGATGTCCTTATATATAGTTATATACACCCTATGCCATCAAGTATTATTTACGTTGTATCAAATAACCTCATTGCATTTAACTCGTATTTTTTTAAAATATTTAAAGAATTCGACCTAACATTCTTTTAAAATTAAAATTAAAAGAATATATACCACTCTATTTTAAAGAATATAATGTAAAACTAAAAAGAGGCGGACCACGGTTAATATCTTAACCCCATTGACAGTGACGGAACCAACTGAAATCTAACCATGGTTAAGTTGTGGTTAGTGCATTGTGGGGACTGTGCTCCGGAGTGACACGACAAGGCTCTACGCTATCCCATACAAAACACTTTCCACAGATAAACGGCGTTATTCTCTCCTTGTCCAATTCGTCTAACGTCGTTTACTCTCTTTCCGTTAAATACTGTCTCTCTCTTCCCCACCGTAAAATTGGCTATTCCCGGTTGCCTGGACCTTACTTGTAATTTTATATTGAAAATATAATTAAACATAAATATATTTTATGAGAAAATTAATATGGTCGTTTTCGATATTTAAAATAGTATAAATATGATTCTTGCAGTTTGTAAATTACATTCAAAACTTCGAAGTTTAAAAATCGTTCAAGAATGACCATCGAGTTAATAATAGCGGTTTTAATTTTTTTTAGTATAATTGGTTTTGACAATTTATGTGTTATTTTTAATATTTAAAAAATTTAGAGACATAGTCATTATATCTTTTCAAGGTTATGGGGTCAAATAAACACTATGGATCATTTAAAATATTAACAAAAGTTGTGGGTTATATATAAACGGATTTGGAACTTTTGGAGCCAACCACACAATTTATAAACTTCGAGTGCATGTTGTTTACAACTTTAAAAAGTTGAGAGCTCAACATCATACATTATATCAACTTCGGGGATTTGTATGTAATTTACAAATTTTGTGGCACAACTTTTACACTATTTCAAAGTTTGAGGACTAGTGACAAACATCACTCTTTTTTGTTACATAAAAAAACTGGATGGTGCTTTTGAGTAGCATTGAACTCTAAAATAATGTAAAAGCGGTGCTCACAAAATTTGTAAACTGTTTGTAAAGACTGCAAAGTCGTTATAATGTGTGTTATTGATTCTCGAACTTTTAAAAATTGTAAACTCTATACTCTCAAAGTTTATGAATTGTGTGATTGATCAATGAAATTCCAAAACTTGTAATATTCAATTGTAACACTCGTTAATATTTTAAATACATCCATAATTTGTGTAATTTATGAATGTTACATTGGAATATTAAACTTATGGAGATGTATAAATACAAAAAATAATATAATTTAAAATAATGGATCAGATCAATTAATATATTATATATTTCATTTTACAAATCACATCTAAAAAATTTAGTGTTACGAAAGACATGTTAATTCTTGCCATGAATCATATCAATTTTTCCTTAAGTTAATAAATACTATATTAGTTGGTTATATTGAACTTCACTAAACCATTTCAAAAAAATTATTCAATTTTAACCCTTAAAAATATAAAATTTGGCCATATGGATGGAATATAGTTTTTGAAACCGGTTCGAACCGGCCGATCCAATCGTGAACCGGTGGTAACACCGATTCGATTCGATCCGTTCCAAATAATGTTTTTATCTCAAAATCGTGAAAAAAATGGCTCGATCCTAGTCTAAATGGTAAAAACATGTCAAACTCGGTTAGACCAACTAGAATTGGACCACAATTTTGACCTAATAGACCTATATTTTGTCCAATATTTAATGAAAAAGGGGAAAAATAATATTTTTAACTCATTTACAATTAAATTAATGAAAAATTATAATTTTAAAGTTATTTTATTATTAAATAATATATTAATATTGTAAATATACATATTTTTTAAAAAACGGTTAGAATTGATTCGACTATCCGGTTCGATCAATATAACACATTTCCGGTTCGTCAATCGAACCCGTTTCAAAAACTATAATTATGCATCATCGGGTAAAATTACTAAATGATAATAATTTATGAAAACATAATATTGAAAATTGAGATATCTATTTTTTATATATATTTACAAATCTCAAATGAGAAAAGTTAATTGTATAGATTGGGTTAATTATTTTCTATTTCTAATTTGGAAAAAAATACATCTTAGGTTGGATAGATAAGGCTCATTTACAAAAATACCCACCGCAAAATCGTACTTTTACCAAAATACCCATCCACCTTACAAAATACATGTGTGGATGGGTATTTTGGGCAAAAATACGAATGATAGTGGGTAATTGGGCAAAACCGGCGGATAGATCAGACAGTAAACGAAAGTACAAAACCATGTCTCAGTCAAAACCGTTTTGATTATTCGAACATGAAGTTAATAATTTTAAAATTATATTTAAGTTAGGTATGAATAGATTCAACTACTGCGAAAACAAATCGAGTTGGTTTACTAACAAACCATTTGATCAAGATTAGAGTTTTAGTTCGAATTTCCAGTAAACCGAATATCGAATTCAAAATTTATAATAAATCGAGATGAGTAAGTTCGAGAGCCTATAATATTATAAAATTTATACATATTATAATATATTTTATATTATACTATTATATATATATATATTAGTTTTAATTAATTTAAACTAATCTCAAATTATAGAATTTTTAGAGTATTAAAAAACAATTAGGTTCGAATCTATTCAGCTTGATCGCTTGCACCTTAGATTCGACAATACAATTTAATCATTATAATATATTTCCAATCCACGTATAAGTAGGTATTACTTTTAGACACATTTTCATATAAAAAATTAATATTTCTATAAAATTGTATATCGTTGGTTAACTTTAGTAGCAAATTGACAGCATACTTTAAAAAAACTAAATTCCTGGTTGTTTAAATGTTAAATTTAATATTTTGGAAATTACCTGGAGTACGGGTAACAAGTCAGCGAGGGGATGGAATATTGAAATTAACCGGGGTTGATAATTTACCATGGTTGAAGGGAAGCAATGGAATTGTGAACTGCAAAGGACCCCCCGCTCCACTTTTTCTGTGGCTTGGTTCTCCGTCATCCCAACAATGCTTCATAACTTTGGGCCTGCCCCATGCTGAGAGATTGTTGCTATTCTTGCAACTTGCGTACGGAAAGAGATATGGAGAAAGATGGGTAAAGCTTCAACGGACAAACCACGCTAGTTTTACTCGGTTTTTATCTCTAGTTACTGGTGTAAATTGGGTTCTTTAAGGAGCTACTTTTGTGTATTTCTGTTTTCTTCTGAGAATTTTTCTGGGATTTTGTTAAGATTCTTGGGTTTGGAATATGAGAGATCTGAAACTTTAGTATCCTTTCTGAAAATGGAGGCTTCTCAGGCGGTTGTCAAGGTTAATAAAGAAGTTGAAATCGGTGACCCCGGTCAGGAAAAAGAAAGTTCCGATGAGGGTAAAGGTATTTTTTCTGGTGAATTAAGATTTTTTGTTGGGGGTTTTGTTCTGAATTTTTTTCGCCCTTCTTCGTCTTCTCCGGCAGTTGATTTGGATACAGCGTTGTACACGGAGTTATGGAAAGCATGTGCAGGTCCTTTGGTTACTGTCCCTCGTAAACAGGAACTTGTTTTCTACTTTCCTCAGGGACACATGGAGCAGGTTTGTTCTCCTCTTTCCTCCTTTTTGGTCAATAGAATTACTTTTTTTAGCATGAAATTTGTTCTTTAAGCTCTGAGTGATTAAGTTTCATTCACCATAAAGTGCTAAACGTATTCTATTTGGGTGTAGTTTTTATAGAATTCAGATTCATGTTTTTTTATATTTAGGAGTATGGGAATGCGCCATTTATGTTCATAGTTCGTTGAAATTTGTTCACCAGGTGGAAGCATCGACCAATCAAAGTGCTGATCATCAGATGCCTGTTTATGATCTTCCTTGTAAGATTCTATGCCGAGTGGTTAATGTCCATTTGAAGGTATTTATTTTTTTGGAGATCATTAGGACTGATTACTTGGCCTATTGGATTTTATTATACTATACTTTATAGATTTTGTTTCTGAATAGGGTGATTGATGCTTTTCCTTGATTTTTAAATGTCATTAGGCTGATGTTGACACTGATGAAGTGTATGCTCAACTTACTTTGATGCCGGAACCTGATGTAAGCTTATGTTTCCAGTTTACTGTGTATGGTTGCTAATTTGTTTCAATTCATGGCTTTATTCGGTGTATTTTTGTTGCAGCAAGATGAGAATGAAGTTAAGAATGAGCCAATTCCATCTCCTCCACCGCCATTTCATGTCCGTTCTTTCTGTAAAACCCTGACTGCATCTGATACAAGCACTCATGGTGGCTTCTCTGTTTTGAAGCGGCATGCCGATGAGTGCTTGCCTCCATTGGTTAGGGCGAGTCTAGCTTATGTGATGAATTTGCAGTTCCTGCTGTGAAATTCTTGACAGGGAATTCTTTTTTATGGTAGGACATGTCAAGGCAACCTCCCACTCAGGAACTAATTGCAAAAGATTTACATGGAAATGAGTGGCGATTCAGGCATATTTTTCGTGGTAAGCTTCCTGTAGGACCAAGCTCCTTGATTTTTTCATGGTTTTGAATGGTGTAAGAATTCTTCTCGTCATGTCTGTTACATGAGCATAATCTCAGGGAAGGATAGTTTGCTTTTTGAAAAAAAAAACTTAATTAAAAGTTGTAAGCAGCTAACGCTATCCCGTTTCGATCTCCTGGAAGCAGACTTCAGGAGTATCATAACGCTATTGTCTTTTAAAGCTTGCTGGTTCAAATTTATGGTCGCAGGTCAACCACGGAGACACCTCCTCCAAAGTGGTTGGAGTGTTTTTGTCAGCTCGAAGAAGCTTGTTGCTGGGGATGCCTTCATATTTTTGAGGTCTGCTCTTTTTTGCATGCCATATTCGAAATAATTTGTGCACTAATCTAAGTTCGGTGCATTTGCAGGGGTGAGAACGGAGAGCTTCGAGTTGGAATCAGACGTGTCATGAGGCATCACAGCAATGCTCCATCATCAGTCATATCTAGCCAAAGTATGCATCTGGGTGTTCTTGCAACAGCTTGGCATGCCATTCGGACCAGAACTATGTTCACTGTATATTACAAGCCAAGGTATAATAGAAACACACTATTTATCACTTTATTTTTCGAATAATTTAGCTTGTTAATATTGTGCTTCTATCCATCTTTCAAATTTGTTTCGTTTGTCAACAGGACAAGCCCAGCTGAGTTCATTGTTCCTTATGTTCATTACATAGAGTGTATTAAAAACAGTTACTCTGTCGGAATGAGATTTAAAATGAAATTTGAAGGTGATGAAGCACCAGAGCAAAGGTAGAATGCATCTCTCCTTAACAAAAAAAAGTGGATTATTTTGAACAAGTGTTATTTGTCCTTTGATGTTGCATAGGTTTACAGGGACCGTTGTCGGTATAGAAGATTCTGATGTGAAGAGGTGGCCTGGATCGAAGTGGAGATGCTTGAAGGTATTCTCCTGATAGAGTTCCTTTTCTTTAATGTTTTGGTTTTTATTTACCCTCCCTCATTTGGCAATCTACTTAGGTACGGTGGGACGAAACTTCCTCCATTCCCCGACCCGAAAGAGTTTCACCGTGGAATGTAGAGTCTGCTCTTACCCCACCTGCATTGAATTCACTTCCAGTGGCACGACCCAAAAGGTCTCGAGCTAATGTCTTGGCCTCTGCACCAGACTTGAGAGAAGGTTTTTCTTCTGTTACAAAGTCCATGGCTCCACAAGTCTGCTTTTTGACAATCTATTTATTTTCACTGCAACATAGGTTCATCCAAGATGACCATAGACCCTTCGCCTTCAACTGGATTTCTACCAATACTTCAGAGTCAAGAGCTACCAACCCCAAAAGGGACTCTTGTTGAGGGTGCTTTGTCTGAATCTTCTGAGAAGCCATTGTTGTGGAACTCCTTGTTAGATGCTGAGAGGTTTGATGCTTCTACTTCAAGAAGATATGGCTCTGACAAATGGTTACGTTTGGGTGGGAATGAGTCGTCATTCACTGATCTTTTGTCTGGTTTTGGGTTGAAAATCGATGTTCCAAGAGATTTCTCAAAGCATCCTAGCAACCAATCATTTTCCAACAGTAAAAACTGGGAGTCAATGGATTCTAGCTTGAAAAATCATTTGGAAGGTGCTGATGCATCATACCGGGCATGCTTACATGTGGGATTTGGAGCCTTTGGTGATTTTTCTATGATTTCCGAACGTTCGTCTGGAAATGAACCCGCAAATTGCTTGATGCCTCCTCCTGTTTCATCGTATTTCCAAAGGCCTGCTTTTAGCCCCAGTGAATTGATTCCAAAGTCCATACTTCCTCAGGAACATAATACTCTGAAGAAAAAAGATGGAAACTGCAGACTATTTGGTATTAACCTCCTCAATGACTCTGCGCCTTTAGAGCTGCATAATGGAAAGGCTGTCCGTGAGGCATCGGCTTGCATTAAGGAGGTTTCTCTTAGTCGAACTCAGATGGATCCATGTTACTCGAAGGTAGCGGATCATGTTGTTGCTACAATGGAACAGGATGAGCATTTCCAAGCTGCCCCTATTGCGGCTAGTGATGATCGAGAAAACAAAGAATGCTCTACTTCAGCAAGGAGTTTCACCAAGGTCGGTCATTTCTTCTACCGGCAAACCATCGGTTATTTTACTTTTACTTTGAATGAGCGTCTTTTTACGCAGGTTCATAAGCAAGGATCAGCTGTTGAAAGGTCTGTGGATCTTTTGAATTTCACAGAATATGACGAACTAATATCCGAATTGGATGATCTCTTCGAATTCAACGGTGAACTCATCTCGAAGAACAAAAAGTGGCTCATTGTGTATACAGATGACGAAGGTGACATGATGCTTGTAGGAGATGATCCATGGGAGTAAGAATTCTTCGTCTCATCCTTAAAATTTTCTGCACTCTGTCAAGCTTAACTTTCCATTTTTGTCAACAGTGAGTTCTGTTCCATGGTCCGCAAGATCGTAATTCTTATCAAGGAAGACATCCAGAATGGGAATGTGACATGCCCTTCGAAAGGCAAAGAAACTTCATCCGTTGGAGAAGATTGGGAGGAGGGTAAAGAATTGGGTGCACCTGCATCAGTGAGCTCAGAAAGTTTGTAGGTGTCTCTCTGATCCACCTTATCTTTATATATCTATATGTATATGTAGATGCATTCTCAGTTTTGAACGCATTTGGGATGATTTATGATGTGTAGCATAATGTAGCACTTGATTGTGGATGAAAGTGCACACTGCAAAAGCTTTGTAAATAGCAGAGAGTGCTGCAAGATGAAGATGAAACATTATAGTAGCTTTTATTGAAGCTTTGTTAACTGTCTTGAAGAATAGTAAAAGTAAATAAACCTAGTAAACAGTAAAAGATGTGTTCTTTGGAGGGGAATTATAACTTGTGGTTGTGTGTGACGGGTGTACTGTGGCGTATTGTGAGAAGAGTGAGAGACGATTATCATCCACATCCCTTTATTGTAGCTTCGCATTCGCTGTATATTTCTCCTCTCGGAACCGCTAAGGGTTTCTCTTGTTTTCTCTTCCCTTTTTCTAAAAAATTCAATCTGTTGACTGATTTGTATCTGGGTTTTCGTCGTCTCGTCTCTTTTGTAAGTGGGTGATTTTTATATGTGTGGATTGTGTTACTTGTTGAATCGCCGTCGTTCCCTTTTGCTGTTATTAGTTGAGTTTTGTGGGTATTGGAGAAGCAGCGCTTTTAGATTTCTTGGTTGAGCAATTGCTACAATTTCACAACGAATTCTATGTTCATGTTTTTCTAGAGCCGTAGATTTATTCATTTTTAGAGATTCAATTCTTTCGATGGAGAAACCTAGTTGCAGAATTCTATAACACTCGTGTTTTTTCTTACATCTTTTGTATGCCCGTTTAATTTGATGCGTGGGTGTTTCGTTTTGAATTGTACCCAGTAATTGCATTGACGCATTGACGCATTGACCTCTTTAAAAATGATTTTCGGAGGTGTTGTTCTTTATGTTCATTTCTCATTCTTATTGGTAATTTCACTCTGCAGATTCTCAAGTATGGCTTTTGCACTAATTCAATCAACAAATTTATCTGCTTCTTTCATTTTGGCGAACAAGGTGAAGTCTCAATCATCTAACAAGACTAATAAGGCAGCTACATCGCTTTACGGTCCACGAATAGCTTCTTCGAGAACATGGAGTTTCTCTGGACTACGTGGAGTTAATGCCCTGGACATGGTGTTTCACAAAAATAGTCAATCATTACAATCAAAGGTAGCAGCAGTCACCTCCGTCAAGCATGGGAAAAAATCACGAATGGCACCCCGTGCCATGTTTGAGCGCTTCACTGAGAAGGCTATTAAAGTTATAATGCTTGCACAAGAAGAAGCAAGGCGTCTCGGCCACAATTTTGTTGGAACTGAACAGATTTTGCTTGGACTCATTGGTGAAGGCACTGGAATTGCAGCTAAGGTCCTCAAGTCAATGGGAATCAATCTTAAAGACGCTCGTGTTGAGGTCGAGAAAATAATTGGACGTGGTAGTGGATTTGTTGCTGTAGAGATCCCGTTCACTCCACGTGCTAAACGCGTTTTAGAACTCTCACTCGAGGAAGCTCGTCAGCTTGGTAATATAGAAAAAAATATGATTTACGGGGATTTAGTTCTCCGTTTGAATCGTATTTCTTGCTGTCAATATTCTTACATTGGGATATGATCAGGCCACAACTACATTGGATCAGAGCACTTGCTACTGGGATTGTTGCGTGAAGGGGAAGGTGTCGCTGCTCGTGTTCTTGAAAATTTAGGGGCGGATCCTGGCAACATTCGAAATCAGGCATGACTTTCTAGTCTTTATATTGGATTGTTCGGAAAAACTTGACAAATTTTCTAGCCGAATAGGTTATTCGGATGGTTGGTGAAAGCGCAGAGGCTGTTGGTGCTGGTGTCGGAGGAGGAAGCTCAGGCAACAAGATGCCTACGCTGGAGGAATATGGTACCAATTTGACTAAGCTAGCGGAAGAGGTAATTTTTTTAAAAATTACAGCTTTTTCGAAAGCCGTAAAACTGTGATCTTGTTGTTATACAGGGTAAGCTTGACCCTGTTGTTGGAAGACAACAGCAAATCGAACGTGTGACTCAAATTTTAGGCAGGCGTACTAAAAATAACCCCTGCCTCATCGGAGAGCCTGGAGTTGGAAAAACTGCAATTGCAGAGGGTCTTGCTCAGAGAATCGCAAATGGAGATGTACCCGAGACGATCGAGGGTAAAAAGGTACGTGTTTTAGATGCTTCGAGTTGCTGATTTGTTTCATCAACCCGAAAACTCTCTGGTTTTAGGTTATAACACTTGACATGGGACTTCTTGTTGCCGGGACGAAATATCGTGGTGAATTTGAAGAAAGGTTAAAGAAGCTGATGGAGGAAATCAAGCAAAGTGACGAAATTATACTCTTCATTGACGAGGTCCATACACTGATCGGTGCTGGAGCTGCCGAAGGAGCAATCGATGCTGCAAATATATTGAAGCCTGCTTTAGCTAGAGGAGAGTTACAGGTTCAGCAATTACACGAATACTCAAAATTATACGAATTTTTTGATACCTTGTATTCTTTCTTTGAAGTGTATCGGGGCGACTACTCTTGACGAGTACCGTAAACATATCGAGAAGGATCCAGCACTAGAAAGAAGGTTCCAACCTGTTAAGGTCCCTGAACCAACTGTTGATGAAACCATTCAGATTCTTAAGGGACTTCGGGAACGTTACGAAATACATCACAAGCTTCGGTACACCGATGAAGCTTTAGTAGCTGCAGCACAATTATCCTATCAATATATTAGGTTACTTTTTTCTTACAACCTTTGCAATCATTCATTTGATTTATGTGCTGTTTGTGTTTTTTCAGTGACCGATTTTTACCCGACAAAGCAATTGACTTGGTTGATGAAGCTGGTTCTCGGGTCCGGCTTCGCCATGCGCAGGTACATGTGCCTCAACTTTCAATGTACATGGTTGTCCTTGAACTGCACATTTTGTCTATTTTAGCTCCCAGAGGAAGCAAGGGAGCTGGAGAAAGAGCTTAGGCAGATTACAAAGGAGAAGAACGATGCAGTTCGTAGTCAAGATTTCGAGAAGGTGATCGATTAGCATGTTTACCATACGTAAAATACATTGTGACGACTATTTTGATCTTTAGGCCGGTGAACTTCGTGACCGAGAAATGGATCTGAAAGCCCAGATATCTGCTCTTGTTGACAAGAACAAAGAGATGAGCAAAGCAGAAAATGAAGCAGGAGATGGAGGTCCTGTTGTCACAGAAGTTGATATTCAGCATATAGTTTCTTCTTGGACAGGAATCCCAGTCGAAAAAGTGTCGACCGACGAATCCGATCGTCTTCTCAAGATGGAGGACTCTCTCCATAAACGTATAATAGGGCAAGACGAAGCTGTAAAAGCCATCAGCCGTGCGATTCGTCGTGCTCGAGTAGGCCTCAAGAATCCAAATCGTCCCATTGCAAGTTTCATATTTTCCGGACCAACTGGAGTTGGGAAATCAGAACTTGCTAAAGCGCTCGCAGCTTACTATTTCGGTTCCGAAGAAGCTATGATTCGGCTTGATATGAGTGAGTTCATGGAAAGACACACAGTTTCGAAGCTAATCGGATCACCACCTGGTTATGTTGGTTATACCGAAGGTGGACAGTTAACGGAAGCTGTTCGTCGACGACCATACACTGTCATACTCTTCGATGAAATCGAAAAAGCACATCCCGATGTTTTCAACATGATGCTTCAGATTCTCGAAGATGGTAGATTAACAGACAGCAAAGGAAGAACAGTTGATTTTAAGAACACTCTTCTTATCATGACATCCAATGTAGGAAGCAGCGTGATCGAAAAAGGCGGAAGGCGTATTGGTTTTGATCTCGATTACGATGAAAAGGACAGCAGTTATAATCGGATCAAGAGCTTGGTTACAGAGGAACTGAAGCAATACTTCCGGCCTGAGTTTTTGAACAGATTAGACGAAATGATTGTGTTCCGGCAACTGACGAAGCTTGAAGTGAAGGAGATTTCTGAAATAATGTTGAAGGAGGTGTTCGAGAGGTTGAAATCGAAAGAGATTGAGCTCCAGGTGACGGAGAGATTCAAAGATAGAGTTGTTGAGGAAGGATATAACCCTAGCTACGGTGCGAGACCTCTTCGCAGGGCGATAATGAGACTTTTGGAAGACAGTATGGCTGAGAAGATGCTGTCCGGTGAAATTAAGGAAGGGGATTCGGTGATCGTTGATGTGGATTCTGAGGGGAATGTTATAGTTCTCAATGGAAGCAGTGGAACGCCGCCGGAGGGAGCGCCGGAGGCCGTAGTGTTTTCAAGTTAGTAGTATGTTAGTGGGGTTTATTTAGACAAATATATTATATATTGCAGTTAATCAATATGTTGCAATTATCCATTTCATTTGTGCTTTACTTTCGTGTTCCCACAACTGGGCTGGAGAAAGTCCAGCAAAAGCCCATATAAACAAGCCTCTTGTTTCACCCCTGAAAGTCAAGGGATCCATTAGAAAAATTCTGTAAGTTCNAAATCGGTTCGATCGTAGTTGTTAAGAGATTAAAAGATGTAACTCTTTCTGAGAGGGAGTTCAAAGAGAAGATAGAAATCATTGGAGAAATGAACCATGAAAATCTTGTTCCTGTTCTTGCTTATTATTACAGTGGAGAAGAGAAGCTTCTTGTTTATGATTACATGCCTGTGGGAAGCCTTTCATCTCTTTTACATGGTAATATTCATGATCATTTACAAGTCGACTAATTGGAATACTCGGGCTTTATCGTTTTGAATTTGTTATACAGGGAACAAAGGAGGTGGAAAAGCTCCATTGAATTGGGGAATGAGAATCAGCATTGCTCTTGGAACAGCAAAAGGGATTGAATATCTCCATTTTCAAGGTTCAAATGCATCTCATGGTAACATCAAATCATCGAACATACTCTTGACGAAGTCATACGAGCCTCGAGTATCCGATTTTGGTCTTAATCAGCTGGTCGGACCTCCATCATCTCCAACACGAGTGTCCGGTTATCGAGCACCTGAAGTCACTGATCCTCGTAGAGTATCCCAAAAAGGCGATGTTTATAGCTTCGGTGTGCTCTTATTAGAGCTTCTTACTGGGAAAGCTCCGACCTTTGCTGTATCGAACGAAGATGGAGTCGATTTACCACGATGGGTGCATTCGGTTGTACGAGAAGAATTAACTTCAGAAGTGTTTGATGTTGAGCTTTTAAGATATCAGAACGTGGAAGAAGATATGTTGCAGTTGTTGCAACTTGGGATCGAGTGCACTGCTCAGTTTCCGGATAAAAGACCGTTGATATCGGAAGTGGCTAAGCGAATCGAAGATATTAAAAGATCGAGTTTCCTCGGTCAATCGGATCGTGTAAGTGAGATGAATTGAGAACCTGTAGCTTGTTAATGTTCTTTGTTGGCTTGGCTGTATGAACCAGAACCAGCACATTTTTAGTGTTAATTATTCGGAGATGATGCCTCTGTTGCTTGCTCTGTTTTTGTTTCTTTTTATTTATGATTTCATTTATGTTATTTAAACTACTTATGCAATAATTAATTAGAATGATGTGGCCTAATTAATTTGAATTTGCAATATTTGACATATCAAATCACCAAAGTGATAAAATCGATCTCTAAAATTTTATTTTATTCGAGGATCTCAATTGTCAAAATTGAAAAATTTGGGAATTGATTAAGCGATAGAGACTAAATTTTGAGAACTGATTTTACCAAAACATATAAAATATGAATATTAATTTTGTCAGCTTCATATTTTAGGGATCACAATTACCACAATCATACAACTTTAAACACCAAAATTGCAAAAATCATGAAAATATGAATAACACTAGGATTATTCTCAACTTTGCCACTAAAAAGTAGATAGCATTGTGTAAAAAATTGAGTTGTAAAATATTAAGATTATTGGGTTTTGTATTCTTAGACCATTCTTATAGTTAATCGTTCAGTCCGCCTGGATGGCCAATATGACATCCTTTTGGGCTTAGGGAGAATGCCACGTTACATCCTTTTGGGCTTTGGGCTTAGGGATGATGCATCGTGGAATCATTTTTGTTAAAAAAAATTTTAAAATTAATTTTAAAATTTAAATATTTATATAATGATTTTATCGATAATATTATGATTCTAATGTATTTGATGTATAAAAAAATATAATTTAAAAATTATAAGTGTCCGGATATTGTTGTATGGATGAGAAAGGATGATGATGTATACCGAGAAAAAACTTATGTGAATGAAAGAATGAAGTTTACGGACATGGTCTATCATAGCCAATCAATCCCATCAACGGTTGAAATTAACGATAATGTTGAATAGGGATCCCACCATCCATAAAGGAAGTAGGTAGGGTTCCCTATTTTTTTCTATCAACTTTTCCTCTTTTTGGTTCCATTTATATGTTAAAAAAACTACATTTTCAATTATCTTCCCCATGTGCACCTCCCTCACACACATAAAATTATTATTTTTTATATGTATTTAGTTACATATAATAATCACAATTAAATAATTTGACAAGTTAAGTATAAGATATTCCATGTATTTATTTTTCTAATGTGATGTACTTATATGTTTGTTTCAACACTTTCCAACAAATCATATGAAAGTTGTTTCCATTAGGATTTATTTTTTATAAAGATCTAATATTTTAAATGATTAGAGTTGATGTTTTTCTGATTTGATAGCAAGTAGAAATGTAATAAAGAAAAACTGTCTAAATAAAATATATCCCACTTAACGCGGTCCTTGGACAACACACCCAATAGTAATCGGTTGAGGCACATGCCCGAATCAATCTAAGTTGCAAAGCCATCCGAATGCACCGGAGCAGGCATAGAAGTCGAACACATGATATCTAGAGCAAATCAAAGGCTCCCAATGGATAGCTTGCCTTTTTCAAGCCTATACAAGGTTGTATCTAGATCCTCGGTCGCATAATCAGAAGAGATAGAATATTCATATGACGCGAAGGTTAAGGACATGACAACTCTTATATTGTTTTTGTTGGAAAATCATAGCATTGTTCGCAATGGAAAGATGCGAACAATTAGGGGAAAAGACTTATATCCTCATAATTATCTATAAATACTAAGAAGTAGGAGATTACTATACAATTTTGAATTGAGAGAGAATTGCATTCTTTGTATTTGTAAATAATCTTATACTCACTTATGGATTTAACTCTATACATCTTGGTTTTCCTCTATTTCCTTTGGGTTTTTACGTAAAATCTCGTATCTTCAGTTTATCGAACAATAAGCTACAATCATCTCCCCTATAAACCAATTTAAAAACTCAGTTCATTCTTTGGCCTTCTTTAAAACTCCAACACACACACATAAGATAAAAATAATCTTTAAAGAATAATGATTGATTTGTATTCAGAGGGCATTCTTGGAAGTTAGATAATTCTAAAATTGCATGTGGGTGGGAGGTGAGTCAACTTTAACATACAAAAAGTATAAAGCATCAAGTCCTAAAGATCAAAAAGCAACACCCCTCCTTTACTTAAAGAAAACAATTATTATGTTTCTATTAACACTAACACTTTGGCCCCCTACCCCTCTTTTCTCAATCAAAATTAACACCTAATAAATATAAAATGTCATTATAAAATACTTGCATTGTTTGGAACCATACTGCATCGCCCGGTGCGATCACCTGACCGTGGTTCTATAATAAATTAACCAAACATCAATAATAAGAGCGTTCGTACAAACGCAGAAAACAGCGGTGAATTCACAGTTGGTTTAATCATACGGCCATCAGAACACATCTGTAAAATGTCAACTTACTATTGTAAATTAGAATTTAAATATTTTGTATTTGATACTTTTGATCAATAATTTCTAATATTATAGCAATTATATGTTCAAACTATAAAAATATATAACAATTTAAAATTTTAGTTTTTGAAATAACGAATTTATTATAAAATAATTTTTAAGTTATACACAAATAATTAAAGTAAGGACAAAAAAATCATTTTATGAAATCACGATCATTGCACCGCTGTTTCAGAAACAGTTTTTTTAAATAACGATAACTTATATCACGTTTACCTCACCGCACGATGCAGTCATCTCATCTCACCAATATTTCTCAAACGATGTTCCAAAGATGCTCACCAAGTTACTAATAATAATAAATATAAAAAATTCCCTATGAGCTTAGCATGTTAGAATTACCGAAAATAATGATACTGATTTTAATAATTACATGGATATATTAGAATCAATTGAGTATCACCATAAAACAAAGTAGTCGAGTAAATCCGTAAATCCGATAGTGGATCTTCCAAATCAATACATATTTCGTGGAGAAGTCCTTTAAATTTCTCCCTTATTCAATCTTCGGTGGGATGTCGAATAGATTTGAAATGATATATATGACTTGAGAACCAAAATCATATTTATAGACGATAATTAGAATTTTCTACTTCAACCCATCATAAAAGTATAAATTCAATAATTTATATACTTTAAGTCTCATTAATTTGATCATTTTTAATGGACTAATAAATACGATAATTCTAAACACATAATTATTTAAGTCCAATGTTAGGATTAATGATCCAACATAGCAATGCTATCTATTAAAGTCAAGTATGCCAATTGAGTGGTTAACTCGAAATCCAAATACAATCAAACATGGGTTTGGATGTTTAATGTTTGTTTTTGAACTAGATAAATTAAAACCCCATTTTTCTCATTGGATTTGGTTTTAATGGATTTTAGTTGACCCCAATAATATGAAAAATTATATATATAATATTCTTAAGTTGTAAACAATTTTTTTCCTTCTCATTCTCATTCGAATTTACTCTATTATTTATCATTTAATATACATATATCTTAGCCTTTTTATTATTGATTATTTCTTGTTCACTATCCACTAATATGACTTCCTTGCTATATAGTGAAGATTAAATAACACAAATTACTTGTAAATTATGATATGAGATATATATATTTTTAAAGGCTGAATATGAATAAAAATTGAAGTAGAGATTGTTGGTATTGAGGAAGATGAGTGGTCCTGGCAGGTAGAAACATGGTGCAGTGCAGAGCAGTAGTGAATATGACCTTTCAAGCACACTCTTTTCTCTGCACATATATATTAAAAATCTTGTTCGGATAGTGTCAACCAACCATATTAAGAAGAAGATATTACATCCTTTAAAAACTTAAATAAATTTTTATATAATTATATTCTAATCTTTTATAAACCAATATTTTAAATTTCCTGTATACCGGTTCGATATACAGGAAATTTCAGTCGTATCGGTCGGTATGAGTTTTTTTTGGGTCGGGTTTTATTTTTAAAAAATAAAATATAAATATTTTTTAATTTATTTTATTTTATTATACCGGTACGGATCCGATATATATCCGGTATACCGATCTAATGAGTTTGTCCGATATACCGGCGGATACCAGTTTTTAAAACATTGCTATAAACTTAATCAATATGAGATAATGAACAAATGAGTTATACGATAAATGTTAGAGTGATGTTTGTAAGTAGTCCATAACTTTAAAATTGTGTAAAGACGATATCTAAAATTTGCAAGTTGCATGAAAAACACACGAAATTGATATAATGTATGTTGTTGACCTTCAAACTTTTTAAAGTTGTAAATTACGTACGCTCAAAGGAATTGCGTGGCTGATTCAAGAATTTTCAAAATCGTTTATATTTTAATTGATCAATAGTTTATATTTAATATTTTAACTTGAAAATACTTAATAACTAATAAACGGTTTCTTTGTAAAGAACTTTCAAAATTTGGGGTATTGTAATTATACTATTTTATCATAAATGTCAATGAAGGTGACGGGGAAGAAGGTGAAAGGGACTTGACGAATGGCACTGAAAAACATGCTGTCTTTCATTTATTACTATAACGCCTGCAGGAGACCCCTTCCTCTTGTATTTATCACATTCTTCAATTTTCAAACTAAATACCCTATCCAATTTCATAACACTAACAATATTAATCTTTATATTTATTGATTTATGAAATACCAAAGTCGCTAAAATAGAAAACGATTATATATTAGAGAAAATTGCAAGGATGATCCTTAATATTTGAAATAGTGTAAAAACGATGCCCTTATAATTTTAAAATTGTGTATAAAACACTCAAAGTTTACATAATGTGTGTGGTTCACCCTCAAACTTTTTAAATTTGTAAACAACATGACCTCAAAATTTAAAAATTGCATGGTTGGCCTCCAAAGTTCCAAAAGCATTTATATTTGACCTTTATGTCCGGTATTTTTTTGAGTTTATATACAAAGTAAAATTACCATGAAGTATAATAACAAAATATTGTAAAACAAATTAGTCTTTTAACAAGCGGATGCTACATATTTCTCCGAGTCAATTATGAACTCTTTAATATATTCATAGGCTAAATATCAAATCAGTAAACAAAATCGGTCAATTTCAACATGTGGAAAGAATGAGGTCAATTGCGAAAAAACTCAAAAAAATACCGGACGTGAGGGTCAAATATAAACGATTTTGAAACTTTGGGGGCCAATCATGCAATTTTTAAACTTTGAGAGTATAATATTTACAAATTTTAAAAGTTATAGAGTTAACTACACACATTATGTAAACTTTATGTGCTCCGTACACAATTTTGAAACTATAAGGATATCATCGTCTTTACACTATTTCAAAGATTAGAGGTTAATGACAAACACCAGCCTTATATATTAAGTATAATTGTTCTCTCATCATTGACTATATGTTTTACCTACCCAAATGACAATGTTCATATTAGAACAAAAAAGTTAAACATGTTCATTCTAAATAAATGTAGAATGGTTGATCCATTAGAAGTTAATGCACTAAGAAAAAAGTAAAGTTATTAGTATTATGTTAGACTTATTGTGGCTAACATAATACAAAACGACAATATTGTATAAGTTAGAAACGGAATATTATAGGAATATAATCATTTGTTAGAAATTTTCGTAACAAAGTTTAAGGATCTCAGTTAAAAAGTTAATTGTGCTGACTTTTAAGTAGAATTAGGATTAGTGTAGGATATAAAAATGAATCTTCAAATAAATAATAAGTGGATGTCTTGTTCATTATGGGGAACTTTTCTCTTTTTGTGTGTACTATAACATGTGTAGAAAGAAAGTCGTTTATTTTCTACAACTTTACTCTTTTTCTATCTACAATTGTCATGTGGAAAAAGTCATTTGCTTAAAATAAATACAAAAGTATTGTTTTTTGTATTGTGTAAATCGATTTCCGTGCTAAAATACCATGATCCTTGCTCATTTAACCGTTTATAGATAGATATTGAGTTTGTTTGATATATCGATAACAAAAATGGTGTGATAATCATATCACTAAGTTGATTTAATCGATGCAATAATTATAGAACACTCACTATATGTAACTATTTTACAATGCATATGGAAAATAATGGTGCGATAATTATATAATACTAGTTATGTTTGGAACCATGAAGAGGTGGTCAGTGTGGTAACCGTACCGTGGTTCTATTTTGTACAAATCAAATGTTAATATAAATTTAGTTTATTATAACGTAAAAAGCAACGATTTCATGGCCATATGCATCCATCAACGGATAGAAAATGCAGATTTTCAAATTCTATTTTTACCCCTTATTAGATATTTTAAAAAATCCAAAAAAATATAAATATCAAATTATAAAAATATATATACAATTTAAAAGTTAGCTTATCATAAATTAATAATAAAAAATAATTTCAAAATAAGTGTAAGAAAATCATTTCATGAAATCACGATCATTGTACCACAGTTTCAAAAACAGTTTTTTTAAATCACAATCATTTATACAACGATCACCTCAAAGCAAAATACAATGATCTCACATCACCGTTATTTCTCTAACGTTGTTCTAAACATTCCCACTATCACTACAAAACCAAACAAACCTCGTAAGTGAAGGTTAGTGTCTAAATGTTCAAATCACATAAATGTTTAAGTTACATCGAGATGGTGTTTATCCATTTTCATTCAAAGTTACAAATTCAGTGTATTAAGTAATGGTATGATCAACTCAAAATCAACAAAAAACAATCGTAGTGATGTCGGCATGCTATTAATAAGAAAACAATGTAAATCATTTAATACAAATTACAATAACAAGATTGTCGGAGAAAATGCAATGATTGTCGCAGAATGAATGTATAAAAATAAAAATAAAAATAAAAAGACAAGAATCCAGGTTTAAAATCATGTAATAAAATGGGATACAATAAGAAAACAACTGAGGTTGAAGATGTGAAATTCGAGTAAAAAGGGTGAAAAAAAGGGAGGGGTTTACTTGTCTGTCCCTTTTTGAAATTCAGATTCTCTGATGGCGGCTGCTGCTGAATAACAGAGAAGGAGGGAACTTTCATGAGAAGATGAAGTTTCAGCGTAAAATTGGCTGGATGAAGAATGATGAAATTTCTGCTTGCAGGAATGACAGGTGATTTGAAGCATGAATGCATTGATTTCCTTCATAGATTCTTGTTTCAGAGCTTCTGATTTCTCCAGCTCAGCAATTGCTTGTTGCCTGATTTTTCTAGCGTTGTATAGTTCTTTCTCAGCTAACTCCACCTCCTCCCTCGCTCGCCGCCGTGCCTCCTCCGCGTATCTTTTTTCAATTACCGCCATTCTCAAATCCTCCTCTTTTGCTCCCATCTTATCTTCTGTACCGATTGAGAGCTGGAGTTTCGTAAAGTAATCTTCGTCGTTGGGTTTTCCACTGCTTCCGATTCCGGTTGTCAGTAACTGAAGCTCCAGATTTGGTGACTTGGTAACCGCCGGATGCGACGGAGTTAGAAGATTGTAAAAACCGTGATTAATTTCGCTTGTCGGACTAGGGCTTGAACCTGTTTGCGAAAGACACGACGGAGGAAGCAACCGTGGTGGAGGTAAATTCATCTGAATGACACGTTTTTCGGATCGGAGATTACAAGCATCTTGATGCTCAATAAAACTCTCCACCCTAAAGAAAACCCACAAAATTATCAGAAACTTAGAAGATCATCACTATTTCTTTCTGCAAAATGTCATTGTACATGATTAAAGAAGCATACTAGGGCAGTCAAAACCTAGTCCCTTGGGCTAATCCGACTGTAGTCTGTACTGTCACTGTGTCTGTTTAACGAAAAAACTGACCTTGAGAAAACACGGCCACAATCGCAAGAATGTCCACGAGTTCCACAAGTTTTGAGATGAGCTTTATAATCAGATTGAACGGCATATCCCTTTGAGCATTTGTTACATACCCAATGTTTCTGGTTACTGTGTTTACGGCGGTAGTGTTTCTTGATTCCGACGAGGTCTCCCAGCGCATGATTCTTATCATGGTGAAGACAAGTGGGTTCAGGGCAAACGAAAACCCGCTTTTTGGGTAGTGGATTCTCCCGTTTAAGTAATTTCCAAGGTACTTTATGACTGCGGCGGTGCATCTGAAGATTCTGGTCTCTTTGAAAACCTTGATTACAGATCTCGCATATGTAACGATCCGAATCTAAGAGGGTTTTTGGTGAAAGAGAAACCACTTCTGCATCTGGATCTGATATGAAGAAACCATTAATGAAAAAAAAGAAAGGAAAAAAGATTGAATAAAGACCTGGGGTTCCGGCGGGACGGCGCTTTCTCTTCTCATTTTCATAAGCTTCTGTGAAACTTGTGTTGTTACTCAACATCAGAAGGAGGGACGAGGAGGATGAAGAAAAAGAAGCAAGTATTATAAAGTAATCTACAGTCCATACATTATATTATAATGTTGCATCTCACTCCTCATTACAATAACAACTTTTTTGCTTGTCTTTTTCTATTAAATTTCATCATTACATCACCACATTTCTTTTCTTCTTTACAAAATAATATTATATTTTTTATTCATTAATTTGACTCTTGTAGTAACTAGTAAATTGTTCGATTATCTTACTGTTGTAGGATAGTGAACCACACCGTGCCATGTTTAATTTATTAATTAAATGCTAAATTATTATAATTTGATTGCCAAAGAGTAAAATATGTGCTCGACCGAATATAATTTGATTTGTGTTCGACCAATTCCAATTGTTGACCGAATAACAATTTCTTCTATTTTCTGGTTTACCATGTTAATTCTATTATTTTTCTTCATTTATGCAGTTAATTATCAATAATCCTAACAAAAAACAACCTAAATTTAATATTTCATAGTTTTCACAAGTAATAACTATGTCTTTAAAGAAAATTAATTTATTCTCAAAATAATTTGTATTTAATCAGATAATAAGTGTTTTGTGATAATCTGATTAAATAGAAGTACAAGTTAAATAAATAATTTAACTTAACATAACTATTATTGTATCTCAACTTAACATAATGTGAATTTTTCTAAACCTTACTCATAACATGTTAAATGAAAATCATCAAATTTGTATACATTCAAAATCAAATTATATTAAATTTAAAATTTAATACTTTGTGATAATTTGTTAAAATTTAAATAATAAAAAACACAAACACCACAATAATATAAATAATATGTTTTTAAA
>RWGZ01001269.1:537961-594118 GCA_009725065.1 Utricularia reniformis | reverse complement strand
AATGAAATGTCTCAATGTGATTTTCCCTGGAGAGTATCTTAACGCGTAAAGTTCGGCTTTGCTCCTTGGGGGACCCACATTAGGAGCAAACTGTTGTGTGAATAATATGGCAAAGTCTTCAATAGATCGTATGGATCTTGATGGAAGATTTTTGAACCAAGATTTAGCGTCTTTCTGTAAGGTTGCAGCAAACAATTTGCATCGGATAGCGTCACTAGCACGAACTGTCCCCATCCTTAATTCAAAGTCGGATAAATGATCCAACGGGTCTCCGGACCCGCTGAACGTAGGTATCCCGTCCGGTGCTCTGAACGAACATTCTGGCACAGCTTTCATTATGGGTTCAGAAAATGGATGTAGACGCATCTGAAGCAGAGTGGAAACCCCATTATCCAAGCAAGGGTCATGATAAGCATCCTCCAAATCTAGAAGAAAGTCATTGCCGACGTCTCTCTTGATGGGTTGACTAATTGCTTCATGGAAAAAAGCCGGCCGACGATCGGTATCTAGCCCCGGTCATCGCCTTTTAATTGCGTCCAGCTATGCTACCAGTTCGTCAAAACGAGCTTGGTCTTGATCGACAGCCGGTCGGGGCACTTCGTTCTGGGGGTGCCGACCGACAATTTCCTCTTTGTCTGCACTCATATTTCCGCGCTGGTCATCTTGCCGACTTGCTTCTGGTGGAACCAAGCTTTGAGAATTCTGGATCTGCTGCTGGACAACAGATTTATGTCCAGACGCCAGATGTCATTGTCGAAGATCTCCTACCATTTCGTCCACCATTTTCCGCAAGGATTGAAGATCAATAGTTATCACATCTCTTCCAGCGATGTTGTTATGTGATTCCTGCTGGTGAGCTTCCATTCCCTCCACAGATTCCACGTTCTCCATAAGAACTGGGACTATGAGGCAAAGCTTCTCAGTAGGTCTACCAGATCGGTCCCCACGGACGGCACCAAATGTTAAGAGTATAAATTTACTCTGTGATGTTTCATATTTTTGTGAGGATAACGCTGGTATACGGTTGCCGTAACCTGAAGATAACAAGAGTTTATACGTGGGAAACCCGAAAAACGGGAGGAAAACCCACGGGGCACAAACCCAGGAAGAATTCATTATGAACTTTTTGATTGGGAACTCTCCCTCCAGCTTGACCTTCAACACTTTCAGTCCTCTCCCTTTTATAGACAAACATTTTACATTTTTTAATCATACATAATCTTATCATAATCTATTACGATTTCCCCGCAGCCACCTCGAGCCTATATATAAGACTTTTGTGCACGCTGAAGCCGCACACCACCACCTAGAGTAATTTCGCAGCCTTCGTTGACATTTCTCCTGAGGACGCCGATCGCACACCCTTCTTCCAGCAATTCATTACTGATCCTGCAACACTACGTAGAGTACCGATCGACAGACCATCATATCTCTCGTCTGATCGGCAAGAGCATATTGTCGAACGATCGGTCACCTCGCCTGACCCTGACCGTATCTCCGTAAGTCATGTATTAACATACTTGTTGTATATACAAAAAAAGTAAGTTCGAAAATGGAATGATCGTGCAAGTCATAACAAAACGACTTCATGTCAAAGCATTTAAACTATAGTTTAATCACATAAACCATATTATAACCAAGCTATTCTTGGTTCTAACAACATGTATTCATGTTTTAACAACATCAATTCAAGTTTAGTTGAAATCAAAATTAGCACACATAGAACATGTGGAACTATGTGAAAAATGAGCCAAATTATATTCATAAAAATCACATTGTAAGTTTGGTAAAACCAAGTGTATTCAAACTAAATAAAGTCTAATATCACGACTACTTGTTGTATATACAAAAAATGTAAGTTCGAAAACGGAATGATCGTGTAAGTCATAAAAACACGACTTTATGTCATAGCATTTGAACTATAGTTTAATCACATATATCATGGTATAATCAAGTTATTCTGGTTTCTAATAACATGTATTCATGATTTAAATAAATCAATTCAAGTTTAATTGAAATCAAAGTCATCACACCTAGAACATGTGGAACTATGTGAAAAATGAGCCAAATAATATTCATACAAATCACATTGTAAATTTGGTAAAACCAAGTGTATTCAAACTAAATAAATCCTAACATCGCGAATACTCGTTGTATATACAAAAAAATTATGTTCGAAAACGGAATGATCGTGTAAGTCATAACAACACGACTTCATGTCATAGCATTTAAACTAAAGTTTAATTACATAAATAATTGTATAACCAAGTTATTCATGGTTCTAACAACATGTATTCATGTTTTAACAACATAAATTCAAGTTTAATTGAAATCAAATTCATCACACCTAGAACATGTGGAACTATGTGAAAAATGAACCAATTGATAATCATACAAATCACATTGTAAATTTGGTAAATCCAAGTNAACATGTATTCATGTTTTAACAATATCAATTCAAGTTTAATTGAAATCAAAATCAGTACATCTAGAATATGTGGAACTATGTGAAAAATGAGCCAAATGATATTCATACAAATCAAATTGCAAAATTTGGTAAATCCAAGTGTATTCAAACTAAATAATGGCTAACATCACGAATACTTGTTGTATATACATATAATTTATGTTGGAAAACGGAATGTTAATGGAAGTCAGAACAACATGACTTCATGTCATATGCATTTAAACTATGGTTTAATCACATGAATAATGATATAACCAAGTTATTCTTTGTTCTATCAACATGTATTCATATTTTAACAATATCAATTCAAGTTTAATCGAAATGAAAATCATCACACCTAGAACAAGTCGATCTCTGTAAAAAATGAGTCAAATCATATTCATACAAATCACATTGCAAAATTTGGTAAATCCATGTTTATTCAAACTAAATAATGGCTAACATCACGAATACTTGTTGTATATACAAATAAAATATGTTCGAAAACAGATTGATAATGGAAGTGAGAACAACATGACTTCATTTCATGTGCATTTAAACTATGGTTTAATCACATGAATCATGATATAACGAAGTTATTCTTTGTTCTAACAACATGTATTCATGTTTTAAAAACATCAATTTAAGTTTCATCGAAAACAAAATCATCACACCTACTAGAACAAGTCAATCTTTGTTAAAAATGAGTCAAATCATATTCATACAAATCACATTGCAAAATTTGGAAAAGCCAAGTGTATTCAAACTAAATAATGGCTAATATCACGAATACTTGTTGATTATACAAATAAAGTATGTTTGAAAATGCAATGATCATGCAAGTCATAACAAGATGACTTTATGTCATATGCATTTAATCTATGTTTTAATCACATGAATCATGGAATAACCAAATTATTCTTTGTTCTAACAACATGAATTCAAGTATAATCGAAATCAGAATAATCACACATAGAACATTTGGATCTATGTGAAAAATGAGACAAATCATATTCTGATATTACCCGGGTATATTCTCTTGTGTTTATCCTTATCCGGGGGCTCGTCCGACGTGGTTATTGGTATTTTCGGTATTTTTCATATTTTTATCGGATGGCATTCTCAAGTGGTATTCTCGCAATTCTGGCTCGCTGGGCCCCGTATAAAGTTTCTGTAAACATTTTGAGATGTTTCGGGTCATTTCGGCCCCGGACTGGGCCAGGGGTATTTTCGTAATTTGCCCCCGGGAGCGCACCGGTCGGGTGCAATGATGTTATGTGGCTGCGTATTCGCTATCTGAAGGCAAAGAACTGACATACGAGGTTCTCGGGAATTTTCTGATCGTATTTCGGACTAATATCGTGTCCGGGTTGGTTCCCGATGCTTCGGGATCAACATGACATTTATTATATTATAATTGGGAATATTTAATTATTTTGGGCTAAGTGAAGTAAACTAGGCTTATGGGCTCAAGTGAGTGGGTTTTGGGCTGGATTTCTCTATAAATACAAGGTCCAGTGTACTTGGCCGGATTCGGACTTTTATCACTCTTCCCAAGGCAGAACTTTACCTCCGACTCGCGTCCAAACGCGTCCAGCCGCGCCCAATCGTGCCTGGCCGCGTCCAGTCGCGTCCAGCCGCGCCCAGCCGCGTCCAATCGTGCCTAGTCGCGACCAATCGAACGCGAAAGCAGAGCTGCCTGCCTGCACTGTTCACTCGCGTCCAATCGAATGCAACTGACACTGTTCACTCGCGCCCAGTGGAATGCGACTGCAGATTTGATCATTTCTCGAGCCGTTTTTGCCCGTATTATCAATATCACCTCATTGTACTTGTACCGCTTGATTATTATAGTGGAAACCAAGGTAGAGCTTTGCTCTCCCGAGTACGTAAGCTCACACATTGTGGGCCCAACCTCGTATATCGCTCGTGTCCTCACAACAATCTAATTTCGAGTAAATTATAAATTGACTGATCTAAAAATAAATATCCAAAATATTTTTAGACTAGATCAGTTTGGCGCCGTCCGTGGGGACCGAGATTTTTATCCCATTGAGAGCTTTATTGATGAGTTTGGATTTCTATTTTCATGACTACTCGGAATTCTGATGAAGATATTTTTGATGAAGAAATTGAGGCGGATCCTATTCCTCAAATCAATGATGATTTTGTTGTGTTACCGGGGGCTCAGTCGTCAGTTCTGGAGGAGCCCCCTGCTCAAAATATAACTATTCGGCCCTCGCGGAGCGGGTTTTCATCCGGAAGAGAACCAAGTTTTTATCCTCGGTCACGCGAATGCTTGTCTAAATGTTATGAATTCGCAAGAATTGGCCGAGTTGCGGTCCGTAATACCGCCCACCTGCCGCCACCTGCACGCTCTAAATCTGGAGAAACAGACGAAGATCTGGATGAGCGACGGCGTACCTTAATCGCTCAGTTAGTGCAAGTTGAGGCTCAAAGAAGAGCCCGAAGGAACAATGCCACCCCGGAATCGTTAATAATGTGGCCTCAGAGGAAGATATTGATCGTGTTCCGGAGCCGCGAGCAAATACTGCAGCAATCGGAGAGCAAAGCAATACTCTACAAAAGATTGGGGAATTGATAGAGTCAAAATTTAAGGAGATGAGTGGGAAGTTGGAGCAAAGCGAGGCTAGGATGAACCAATTGGAGGCCAATCTGACTCTTGGCCATGAAAGAAGACGAGTGTACGGGGAGCACACCCGGGATACTCAACAGACCTCAGCTTACGAGGGAGACTATTTTGAGAATGAGAGGGCTAATGAGCCCATCAGTAATCGAGGAAAGGCGTCACCATCTTTGGAAGTTTTGCAAAGTCCATGGAATACTTCGAATGCCCTATCTTCTTTTTCCATGGCAATTATCGGTGCCACTCGCTCTGAATTTATTGAAATGCCTAAGGATCTTCCACAGTATCGCGGGTCGACTAACCCGCATGCTCATACGTCAAATTTGGAGATTCATGTGAGTTTGATGAATTTCAGTGATGCGGCCATGTGTTTCGTCTTTGCCGCTTCTCTTAAAGAATCAGTTCTCCGATGGTTTAACCGGTTACCGAGACGTTCGATCGTTTCCTATCAGGACTTTAAGGATCAATTCTATTCGGCTTTCGCACCTTTTAATATGCCGATAAAATCTATTACTTCTTTGACCGCGTTGCGGTATGACTCTTCGGAAAGATTGTTGGGTTTTATTTCCCGCTTCGAGGCCGAGTGTAGGAAGATACCTCGGATCACTGTTAGCGAGAAGGTTGGGGTGCTACAGCTTATTCTAGCTGGGCATCCGTTATGTAATTCTATGAACAGAGATCTCCCGGAAAGTATGGAGGATTTGGCTTTGAGATGCACACAATATATCCGAGAAGATGAAGGTTTGCGAGATCACGGAGTGATTGAAGTACGGGCGTATGGGTCCCACAATATTGTTGCAAGTCGTGGGCTGGATAAGATTGCCCAGCCTGCAAAGTCTAAGTTGAGAGTGTTTCCGACGTACAACTATGAACATATTTTCGCCATAATTGAGCAGAAGAAGGGTGGATCTCTCCGCTATCCCCCTCCCTTGCAAGAACCAACGCAGGGGACTTACGAGTCCCAAGTATTTTGCCGTTTTCATCGGAGTTTTGGACACACAACGAATGGTTGTCGAGAATTAATGTCTGAAGTGGAAAGGTTGCTGGAATTGGGTCAGCTTGATAACTGATCAGTACTGTGGAGGCTCTACCCGAGTCTAAGCTGGGAAAAATTGATATAAGTATTCCGGAGGGGACGGCACCCAAACCCCCAAGGGCCGACGCGCCACGGCCAAATGTAAGAGGACGTGGATATGGAGGACAGCATGGCCAGCGTCAAGGAGGTGGCCAGAGAGGATTCTTCAATGGTGGTAGACAAAATCAGAGAGGCGGAGGAAGAGGAAACCACTATCGTGGTCGCGGCAGGCATCAGCCGCAAAGAAATCAGCAGGTGTACGGATACGAGGCTTACCCACCAGCCCCCGCGAATCAGCAAGCGTTACCTCCTCCTCCGGTTGTCCCCATCCAGGGTCAACCTATTTTGAATGTCGAAAACGCCCAACCAAGATGGGGTAACCTAGGCCCCAACATCATGACTATCGCGGGGGAAAAAGTGTCGGCGATTCGAACTGCGCCGGCAAACGTTCTTATCAGGCATTACATCAGAAGGGGCACTTTATGGAAGTGAACATGGTCCAGTTAACAGATTTGGATAAAATGACAATATCATTTGGACCATAGGATTTATCTGGGGTTTTCTCCCCACAAGTTGATGCATTGGTTGTCTCCCCTATTATTGCGAATCATCCTGTTTCTCGAGTGTTAGTCGACACCGGGGCTGCTACCAACATATTGACTCTTGCGGCCTTTGAGCAAATGGCATTAAAAGTAACCACCCAACTCCAGCCCGTGCACACGAAGTTAGTTGGTTTTAATAATAGCGTTGTTGCTGCTGAGGGATCTGTTTTTCTGCCGGTAACTTTGGGCGATCCCGAAATATCAAGAACTTTAATGGTGGAGTTTGTTGTGGTGGATCTCCCTATACTCCCTTATAATGCGATCTTGAGGAGAAGTTGTTTAAACTTATTTGGAGCTATGGTGTCTCAACCACATTTGATGATGAAGTTCCCAACACAGTTAGGGGTTGGGAAGATGAAGGGAGATCAAGAGCTGGAGCGCTCTTGTTATAATGTAATGTGTAGGAGTAGTATGGATGGATCTAAAGCGAAGTTACCTATTTGTATGGTGGAATTCTCATTCGATGAAGTTATTGATACAAGTGACGGACCGTCTCTTAGGAAGTTCAAAGAAAACTATATGAAGATGGAGCCTTTGGGGATCAAGACAGTGCTTTTATTCCCCGGTAATCTTGAAAAGACAGTGACGATCGGTTCCGAGTTGTCACCGGAGGTTGAGAAGGAGGTAATTTCTTTTTTGCAAAAAAATGTAGATGTTTTCGCTTGGTCTTATCAGGATTATGTGGGGGTTGATCCCCAAGTCTGTTCTCATAGACTCAATGTTAACCCATATGTGCGACCAGTTCATCAGAAGAANAGTTTATTTTAAAAAAAAAGCCAAAAAGAAGTGGAACAAAAAAAAAAAAAAAAAAAAAAAAAAAAAAAAAAAAAATTTGACTGATCAAAAACACCACAAATATTTTAACACAAGATCAGGTGGAATTCTCATTCGATGAAGTTATTGATACAAGTGACGGACCGTCTCTTAGGAAGTTCAAAGAAAACTATATGAAGATGGAGCCTTTGGGGATCAAGACAGTGCCTTTATTCCCCAGTAATCTTGAAAAGACAGTGACGATCGGTTCCGAGTTGTCACCGGAGGTTGAGAAGGAGGTAATTTCTTTTTTGCAAAAAAATGTAGATGTTTTCGCTTGGTCTTATCAGGATTATGTGGGGGTTGATCCCCAAGTCTGTTCTCATAGACTCAATGTTAACCCATATGTGCGACCAGTTCATTAGAAGAAGAGAAAGTTTTCCCCTGAGAAAGAGAGGGCGATTGATGATGAGATGGAAAGTTTGCTGCAGGCAGGATTCATAGAGCCTGTTAGATACACGGATTGGGTCGCGAATCCAGTGGTGGTCCCAAAGACGAGTGGTGGCTGGAGAGTTTGAATCGATTTTACTGATTTGAATAAAGCATGCCCGAAGGATCCGTATCCGTTGCCGGCCATTGACATGATGGTGGATGCGGCCTGTGGCTTTGAATTACTTAGTATGTTAGATGCCTTTAAGGGATATATCCAAATTTTTATGCATTGTGAGGACAAATTGTTTACTGCATTTATGACAAACAAAAGCATTTTTTGCTATAGAGCTATGCCATTTGGGTTGAAAAATGCTGGGGCCACCTATCAACGTTTAATGAATTCGATGTTCAAAGATATGATCGGAAAATCTTTGGAGGTTTATATCGATGATATATTGATAAAGAGTAAACATAGGGATAATCACATCCAGTATTTGAATGATTGTTTTGGGGTACTGAGAAAGTATAGAATGAAGTTGAATCCACTTAAGTGTGCATTTTGTGTGATAGGAGGCAAGTTTCTCGGCTTTATGGTATCTGAGAGAGGAATCGAGATGAGTCCTGACAAGATAACGGCTATCCAAGAAATGACCTCCGACGACTGTTAGGGAAGTTCAAAGGCTAACTGGGAGATTAGCCTCGTTGAATCGCTTCATTTCGTGACCTGCAGAGAGAAATTTACCGTTTTTTAAGGTTTTACGTAAGACGAATCTTTTATATTGGGATGACGAATGTAGCAGGGCTTTTGAGAGTTTGAAAGATTATCTAAGTAAACCACCGTTTATGTCACCCCCTTCACCGGGGGAACCGTTGGGTTTATATTTGTCAGTGACAAAAGAGGCAGTGAGTGGTCAGACTTAGCGACAAGGAACATAGACCGATATATTATGTGAGCAGGAAATTGCATGGAGCAGAGTCTTGACATCAAGGAAATTGAGGCACTATTTTCAAGGACATCATATTGCAGTCTTGACAGATCAGCCTATCCGAAGTGTGTTATCAAAGATTGATGCCTCTGGTAGGCTAGCAAAGTGGAATATCGAATTGGTCCAGTATCAGGTAGAGTATATCTCCAGGCGAGCATTAAAGGCCCAGGTGTTAGTGGATTTCATAGTAGAGATGACTCGGTCGGAGGAATTGGGTATTCAGGAGTATTGGGACGCCTTTGTAGATGGATCGGTGTCTGCCGGGCGAGCCGGCATTGGTTTTAATTTTAAAGAAAGGAAATCATGTGAAGAACATGAGTATGCTGTAAAGTTGCGCTTCCCTGCAACTAACAACGTCGCCGAGTATGAAGCCTTGATATTTGGTATTAACTTGGCAGTGGAAATTGGAATCGTTCGTTTGCATGCTCATTCTGATTCGCAGTTAGTGGTGAACCAATTTGCAGATACTTACTCCACCAAGGGGAACCATTTGTGCAGGTATTTAGAAAAGCTCAAAGAGGGGCTAAGAATCTTAAGATGTTTACGCTTACATATATCCCGAGGGAGGAAAACATGCGTGCAGACAGTCTTGCAAAGGCGGCGACGATTTTAGAACTCTCGGATGAGTCAAAGATAACAACAATGATCCACTTCCAGCCCTCTGTCAGTCCATTGGAGAAACAGACAGCCGAGGTGGCTAATTTGGGACTTTCGAATGAGACATGGTTTTTATTGGATGCCATAACCGACGAGCCATCATGGAAGGATGCTATTGTGAATTATCTAATCAAAAGAGAATAGCCTACCGACGAAGGCGAGCCCCGAAGAACTATGCAAAGAGCTACAAATTTTGTCTATGTGGATGATAAGCTGTATAAGAAAAATTTCGGAGGCCCATACCTTCGATGTTTGTCCCCAGTACAGGCAAAGGCCGTTATAGAGGAAGTTCACGCTGGGGACTGTGGTGATCATTCAGCAGGTCGATCCTTGGCGAGCAAGGTTAAGAGGGCCGGTTATTTTTGGCCAACACTGGTGAAAGATTGTGTGAATCTTGTTCGGGCTTGTTCCGCTTGTCAGTTCCACTCAAACGTGCATCATGTACCGAGAGCTAGTATGAAACCTTTACCGACAACATGCCCTTTCGATATGTGGGGCATCGATATTTTAGGACCATTTCCGAAGGCACCTAGCCAAAAGAAGTTCTGCATCGTGGCTGTGGAGCATTTCTCTAAGTGGATAGAGGTTGAAGCTGTATCACGCGTTCGGGAACATGAAGTTATCAGTTTCCTTTGGAGGTATATCGTGTGTCGATTCGGAATTCCTAGGATTTTGGTATCAGATAACGGAACGCAATTTGCCGGAAAGAGGGTTAATGAATGGTGTGAGAGTTATGGAATTGAACAGCGGTTTACCTCCGTGGCACACCCAGAAACAAACGGGCTTACAGAGGTTATCAATCGTATTATCTTACAACAGCTGAAAACACGGATAGATGAATCCAAAGGCTCTTGGGTGGATGAATTGCATAATGTGATGTGGGCATATCGGACATCACCGAGGTCCACTACCGGATTCAGCCCTTTCTCTTTAGTATATGGCTCTGAGGCCGTGTCTCCGGTTGAAGTGACTATTTTATCGGAAAGAGTTATCGCTTATGACGAGGTGTTGAACGAGGATATGAGAAAGTTGGACCTTCACTGTATTGATGATATCCGCGATAGAGCCGCAATACGAATGGAGGTATGTAAAAGGCGGATGGCTAAGAGGCACGACAAAGGCGTTCGACCTATGTTGTTAAAAGTTGGAGACTTGATTCTTAAGAAAGTGGAAGTCTCAAAGCATGTTGGCAAGTTGGATCGAAAGTGGGAAGGACCGTACAGAGTAACGGCCGTAGTGAAGGAAGGAACGTACAAAATCGCAAATATGAGCGGGGAGGAGCTGCCACGGACTTGGCATATTTCCAATTTGCGCAAGTATTATGTATAGACGTGACTCATCGATCTTTTTGAAAATAAAAATTTCCCCTCTTTTTGTGGTCATATTCTAATTTTTTAAGTATCTTTTTTGACGACATGAATTCAATCGACTAGGGGACTGGTAAGGTAGGAGTAGGTCCATTGCGTTTTAGTACGAAGGAGAATGGAATAAATAAAATAAGTTAGATTAGAAACGCAATGTACCACCTGTCTTATAGTCGATCATTTTCAAACTCGTCAAATTAAATACTGTGTCAAAATATTTTGAACATGATGAGTCTTCCTGTCCGCGGCAGAACCGTCTGTACATAATGACTGTTGGAATATGTTAAGAGGCCTATTTGTTGTGATGTATATGTCCGTGGCAAATCAGGGTGCAAGTATATTCCTGACTCCTGCATGACACGCCGACGAGGGTCGCACCCTCGCCGGAGGCTGGTCCTTTTCCGCATGGCACCGTCTTATGGACGGGACGAATGACACCGTTTTATGAACGGGTCGAAAGTGCGATGGCACCGTCTTATGGACGGGCTGAATGACACCATTTTATGAACGGGTAGAATGTACGACGGCGCCGTCTTATGGACGGGCCGAGTAAGTGTGATGGCCCCGGGTGCAAGTATATACCGGCGGCGAGAGTATGATGGCCCCGGGTGCAAGTATATACCGGCGGCGAGAGTATGATGGCCCCGGGTGCAAGTATATACCGGTGGCGAGAGTGTGACGGCCCCGGGTGCAAGTATATACCGGTGGCGAGAGTGTGATGGCCCTGGGTGTAAGTGTATACCGGTGGCAAAGATATATTGGGGAATGCAGAACGGTGGACTTGTTTTGAATATCTTCTCATTTCACAGAGGCGTTCGCCTTAGAGTTATCGCAGACCTATACAAGCTCCGTTACACTGGAGACTTCTATGCATCCTGATTGTTATTATATGCGTTATTATTGCGCATCCATACCGGAGATTCATATATATTCTTACTATCTCGAAAGTTTATTTCTTGATGTGGATTATTCGGAGTTATATATTTCTTGAAGAATGTGGCGAGAAAAGAAAGTTGAGAAGAGGAGAGTTTGCATTATTCAGAGTATGGTTCTTTATTCAAAAATACAGTGGAAGAATTGAAAGGAAAATAAAAACAAATTTTACACACACGAGGAATACAAAATGAGGAGAGAATACAAAAATCGAAGAAATCAGATATAGAAGTTTATTTTTTCTTCTTCTGGGAGCCTGAGCCTTCACCAGGCCCGCTGGGGCGCTTTTTCACCAGCTTTATTCTTTGGGAGGATGGAGGTTTGGCAGCTGCGAACCTCGCCATTTCATCTACGTGGCGCTCCCGAGCTCCAGTCACACTAGCGGGGGTATATATTTGAGGATCATACGCCGCCATTACATCGTCATCTTTCAGGAGCTCCGCCACGAGGGGGCCCATTGGCACCGGGAAAAAGTAGCCAACCTCCTAAACGCATCCGGAGATGGGCCCTCCTCCGTCTCGATATCCTCCGAGTAAAGTTGTTGGTGAAGATCTTCATCCAAGCTGAAATGTAGCGCCCCGAACGGATCCTGTGAGCAATCTAGCATGTCCTCACCGGGTATAGGCTCGAACTTCCCGTTGAGCTAGGGATCGAGCTTCTTTTTCTCCTCATCGGTCAGGGATACGCCCAGGATTCTTTGCGTCTGGACACTCCCTCGTAAGAAGTACAGGACATTCGACTTGGCATGAGCTACCGCCCCCAGGTTCCGGAAAGTAGGGGAGTGAACCGTGTACTCCCATATTAACTTTCGGAAGCAGTCGTTAATCTGGGACGGCAGCTTGGCGATACGTGTTCGGAGTCGATCGGTGATAGATTGGAGGCCTTCAGTCTTTGTTGTGAGTTCTTTGACCTCCTCCACGGCTTTCCCGAGAGCTTTTTATTGGCCGCGTTCTCTTCTTTGGCCTTCCTCAGTTTCTCCTCAGTTTGCTCTCGGATCTCCTTCAATTTGTCATGTGCGTACTTCTTATCACCTTGAGGGTCTCTATGGATTGTTCAAGGGCGTGCCTTTGCCCGATGTGAAAGGTGGAGTTCTCCGTCAGTTCGCTGCGATGAGCTCGAAGAAAAGACTCGATCGCTTTGCTATGCTCTTCTCGGAGTGCTGCCATCTCCTGAGCATGCTTATCTCGCTGATTCTGCATCAGCTTCTCCGCCGCCTTTTTGGTTTGCTCCCCGATAATGTCTGGCGAGTCTAGCTCCGAATGTCTGGCGAGTCTAGCTCCGAGTCTAGCTCCCCGATAAAGTTATAAAGAAATCATCGTTAGTGTCGCGACGAACCTCCCCAATGGCACGACGCATCGTCGCGGTCTGGCTCATTAACCGACAAACGTCGGTAAACACCATGTGGTCATCCCGACCACGAGGCGGCAACTCCGGGTCGTGCTCCAAATATGCCAAGGCCGGCCGACTCGATACGTTGTCACCTCTCGGAATTCGAAAGGTGAGCCAGTCCTTTATCAACACGAAACCGGCCCGGCGTCATATATCGAGCCATTCCTTAACCGTCAGTCTCGGGATATCATGTATACGGAAGGCATCGATAAATTCAGCGGTTAACCCACTTTTTCTGACGGGTTCCGCGATCTCCAAGACGCTGGGACCCTCCGCCGGCTTTTCCCCTTGTCCGGACGGGCGCTTTGGCTGGTCTCTCCCTCCGGACGGGTTTCTTGGCGTATTTCCTCCACCACCGGGTCCATCGGTTGGTCCTCGCTAATCTCGCCCTCCTCGTCGTCCCCGATGATATCCACTAATGTTTCGGCAAAGTCGTACATGCCTTCATTGGGGGTGGGCTCCTCAATAGCGTACTCTAATCGCCGAGACAAGGGGATTAGGTCTTCGGGACTCTCAGTAATTGCTGCAGCCGGCTCCTCATTTACCGGCTAGGGATCGGCCACCGTTGCAGCAGGTTGTAGTGGTGGAGGGGTGTCGCATCTTATCTCCCCAGTCAGGGATGCCGCTTCTTGTAAGCTTGACGCCAGCTCGGCCGCGACAGTTCGGTTCCGAGTCCCCGGTGGCGTCTCGAAGATAAGCTCATCATCCACCGCAAGTAGATCACGGAGGAAATTCAGCCGGTCCCCCTTCTTTGCTGGATCCTTAGCTGGAGCCATTATTTTATCTGCAAGACAAGTAAGTTAAGTGAGAAACGCGAAATGGAAATTTGAAACAAGTTAAATCAAGTTCCTAAGGTTCTTTCCTATCGAATATCAAGTATTGCCCCGATATGAATATACGGTTCGGATACCTAGTAGCTCTCTACTAAAATGGGGAGGGACCGGAAGGAGGTTGAAAGCAACCAGGATCGGAGCGTAGCATAAGGTCTTCACAGTCCAGTCAGCGCCGTCGGACCTAACGCTATCGAGGAGTGCCTTCCTCAGAGGTCTCGGAAGGGCCGTCCGAGGAAGAGGGCCGTAGGCTTCGGGAAAAAATGGTTCCCCTTCAACGGGGATCCGCCAAGGAAGACTCAAGGGAGATAGCCTCGTATCCCCCACACCGCAGACAAAGAAGAAGTGTTTCTTCCAGTCGTGGTTGGAGTGGGGTGTAGAAAAAGGGAATGGGCTCGTCTTGTGCCTCGGGCGGAATAATATACAACCTTGGGCACCAAAATTGACGGCATCATCGATGTAGAATATTTGGAAGAAAAGGTCTATAGTCGAAGGAATACAATTCACCTCCAAAAATATTATGAAGGCGACGATAAGATAAACTGAATTTGGGGTCAGTTGGAAAAGATGAATTTGTAGATGCGAGAGCAATTCCACAAGGAAAGGATGAAGAGGGAAGCGAAGACCACATTCTAAGTGTTCAAGAGAAACAGTGTGGGTGGCGATCGGAGGTGTCAAGAGGCGGTCGCTAGGTTCAGGTTGGTATAGCACACAATCGGAAGGGAAATAATATTGCTCGAGAATCGATCTCCACTTCCGAGCATGCATGCTATAAGATTGGTTAAAGGACTTAAGGGCTTTAACCGAGAAGCTTTGAGGGCCGAGGGTGTTTTTAAGACGAGCGACCCTCTCGAGAAAATGAGAATTTATTGTGGAAAGCCAAGGAGGAAAAGGGGCTGAGATCGAATCGAAACTCCCCGGATTGGATGAGGAGTCCGAATGGTTTGAAGATGAGGTGGCGGAGCCCGAAGATTCGATGCGATCGGAAGACATTGGTAAATTTAATTCAAATTTATTTTTTGAAATTATTTTTTACAAATTTTAAGTCCTCAGTCGCGACGTATGGAGGATTCGTCGCGAGTAGCACAGTGTTCGCGAGATAAGGTTATCAGTCTGTTCTGAGGAGTCGCGACTTACTGCAGTTTCGTCGCGAGTAGCACAGTATTCGCGAGTTCTGGTCGCGAGAGTTCAGCGCGCGATATGTCGCGAATGGCACAGTGAATGCGATAGGTCGCGAGTGTTCAGGAGTCCGCGCGAGAGAGTGAATTGTGAGGAGCGAACAGTGTATTTATAGGGGCAGAATCCCGAGTCGGAAAATCCCGAAATTTTCACCCGAGCTCATAATCTGACGTTCTTTGTGTCAAAACGATCGTATCGACGAGAGAATTTCAACCGTGCTAAGGATTTCCTCGGCGGGACTCCAGAACGATAGTCGGCTTTCGGGACGAGTTGTTGATATATGGTTTACGACTCAGACTCTGAATCTGAAAACCAGGGGACTATTGATATTACCCGGTTATATTCTCTTGTGTTTATCCTTACCCGGGGGCTCGTCCGACGTGGTTATTGGTATTTTCATATATTTTTATCGGATGGCATTCTCAAGTGGTATTCTCGCAATTCTGGCTCGCTGGGCCCCGTATAAAGTTTATGTAAGCATTTTGAGATGTTTAGGGTCATTTCGGCCCCGGACGGGGCCAGGGTTATTTTCGTAATTTGCCACCCGGGAGCGCACCGGTCGGGTGCAATGATGTTATGGGGCTGCGTATTCGCTATCTGAAGGCAAAGAACTGATATACGAGGTTCTCGGGAATTTTCTGATCATATTTCCGACTAATATCGTGTCCGGGTTGGTTCCCGAAGCTTCAGGATCAACATGGCATTTATTATATTATAATTGGGAATATTTAATTATTTTGGGCTAAGTGAAGTAAACTAGGCTTATGGGCTCAAGTAAGTGGGTTTTGGGCTGGATTTCTCTATAAATACAAGGTACGGTGCACTTGGCCGGGTTCGGACTTTTATCACTCTTCCCAAGGTAGAACTTTACCTCCGACTCGCGTCCAAACGCGTCCAGCCGCGCCCAATCGTGCCTGGCCGCGTCCAGTGACGCCCAGCGCGTCCAGTTGCGCAGAGCCGCGCCCAGTCGTGCCTAGTCGCGACCAATTGAACGCGAAAGCAGAGCTGCCTGCCTGCACTGTTCACTCACGTCCAGTCGAACGTAACTGACACTGTGCACTCGCGCTCAGTGGAACGTGACTGCAGATTTGATCATTTCTCGAGCCGTTTTTGCCCGTATTATCATTATCACCTCATTGTACTTGTACCGCTTGATTATTATAGTGGAAACCAAGGTATAGCTTTGCTCTCCCGAGGACGTAAGCTCAGACATTGTGGGTCAAACCTCGAATGTCGCTCGTGTCCTCACAACAATCTAATTTCGAGTAAATTATAAATTGACTGATCTAAAAATAAATACCCAAAATATTTTTAGACTAGATCATATTCATATAAATAACATTGCAAAATTTGGTAAATCCATGTGTATTCAAACTAAATAATGGCTAACATCACGAATACTTGTTGTATATACAAATAAAGTATGTTCGAAAACGGAATGATCATGCAAGTGATAGCAACATGACTTCATGTCATATGCATTTAATATATGGTTTTATCACATAAATCATTATATAACCAAGTAATTCTTTGTTCTATCGACATGTATTCATGTTTTAACAATAGCCATTCGAACCATTTATTCATGTTAAAATATCACACTATCATATCACCATGTTCATATCTCTTTTTTTTTTCTTTTTGGGAACCATTGTATCCCTTTGGCATGTGTTCTGAATATTTTCATGCCATATGATAATATTTAATTGCACTCATATATAGGTTCCCACCAGATAAAATCCTGCTCCGGGGGTTGGTTAGAAGCTCCCACTACTGAAGACTCTTCAAGGGTGAATCCCTAGTAATGTATCATTCCACTCATCTTCTAGCGCATAAGGGTTGCAATCCGATACATTTTCTTCATCTATATCACTCTCATATTAGGAATCTCGTATCATCACAATATATAACAAGCTCTAAGCTCAGCACAAGAGCTCTCAATGGGACTAAGTCTTGGTCCCCACGGACGGCGCCAAACTGATTTCGTCTAAAAATATTTTAGAGCGTTTGTTTATGATTAGTCAATTCATTATATCATTTTGAGTTCAATTATTGTGGGGACACGAGCGATATACGAGGTTAGGCCCACAATATGTGAGCTTACGTCCTCGGGAGAGCATAGCTCTACCTTGGTTTTCACTATAATAATCAAAGGATACAAGTACAATCAAGAGATTTCAACAATCCGAACGAGAATGGCATGAAACACGATCGGAACCGCTACATCATGCCCATGATGAGAGGACTCACGACTTTCTGTCACAATGTCGCGAGTCCATGCAAAATCTCGCGACTCTCATATACAAAATCTTGCGAAAGGAAAAAATGTCGCGATCAGGGTCATAATCTCGCTACCAGGCTCATAAACTCGTGACTAGTAACATAATCTCGCGACTAGCCACACAAACCTCGCGACTCAGTTCACAATGTCGCGACTACATGCACAATGTCGCGAGTAAGGAGGCTTGAGAAAGGGCTCTCGCGACTTTTTGTCAAAAAGTCGCGACTGTGTCACAAACTCGCTATAATGTGAACTTTGGAAGCATGCCAAGAATCTGAACCTTTTTCTGGGGCCTAGGCTCTTGTAATTATAGAAAAACTCGGCCCAATAAGTCAACTTAGGGTCCCAAAGCCCAGTCCTAATAAAATTAGTCCAACTTATTTTGAAAATTCCAATGAAACCGGAATAAGTTTCACAGCGTCCCGGAACTTCAAAAATGCACCCCAATCGAACATGAATAACACGTAATGCCTAGAAAATACCTGGGAATACTCTTTTACCAATTGATCGTCTCCAAATGATTAGGAGGTAGCCAAAAATATCGCGTAAGGTAGCCAACGAACTCTCCGATTGCCAAATTATGAAAATACCCCTAGCATCATTTCCCACCAAAATAATCCAGAACCCCTCAAAACACTATCAGAATCTTCATACGTGGGCCCTGGATGCCCAATTTACGAGATTACCCCCGAAATCACATCGCTCAATAAATATAATAGAAAATCAAATATACCCTTTAGCCACGTCAGACGAGCCAGAGTTATCATTATTACATAAATAATCCCTGGGGATATCATACATTATTCTGAATATCCCATGAATGCATAGAATGCATTTCATTAAACATCTTTGTTTATCGATCCGGAGAAAGATAAACTTTTATATGCTAACTCGATGATAAATCCGTTAGCACTATCATGTGCGGATAAATAAAAGAATCGCTTGAGCAGAAAGACATGACTTTCCTATAGTTGATAATATGTATCAAGAATTCAAAAACATTGGGTTTCACTCCTATCAACAAACTCTCATTCTTCCGAGTGAGATAAACTCTAGATTACTTGTATTTGCCCCTTCATGGTTGCTGGTTCAATGGATCACGATTATACCATCCTCATATTTAATTCAAAATCTATCATAATACCCTCATACTCTTTCATATTGACCAAACGTTTTTATTCGCAAGTCCCCAGTGCTGAATGAATTAGATTTGTGAGTATCGCAATTGTCTGCAATCTCCACTTTGAGCATTAGAAATTCCGTTAATAACAACGTAATAAGTGTAGTTGCTTTATCATGTAGAAAACATTTCGTATGCATCCCGCTACGGGGTTAAATAGCATGGGTCTTTACTTCATCGGCCACCAAACACATGTCTCTTAACCGGTCTAAGGTCGGTTCATCGAGATTCGACCTTTTGTAGTCTCCTACTAACATCATNGTTAATCAAAATCAAAATCATCACACCTAGAACATGTGGAACTATGTGAAAAATGAGCCAAATCATATTCATACAAATCTCATTGCAAAATTGTGTAAATACAAGTGTATTCAAACTAAGTGATCTCTAACATCAAGAATACTTGTTGTATATAAAAATAAATTATGTTCGAAAGTGGAATGATAATGGAAGTTAGATCAACATGACTTCATGTCATATGCATTTAAACTATGGTTTAATCACATAAATCATGATTTCACCAAGTTATTTTTTGTTCTAAAAACATGTATTCATGGTTTAACCACATCAATTCAAGTATAATCGAAATCAAAATCATCATACCTAGAACATGCGGAACTATGTGAAAAATGAGTCAAATCAAATTCATACAAATCACATTGCAAGATTTGGAAAATCGATGTGTATTCACACTATATAATGGCTAACATCACGAATATTTGTTGTATATACAAATAAAGTATGTTAAAAAATGAATGATCATGCAAGTCATATCCACATGACTTCATGTCATATGCATTTAAAATATGGTTTAATCACATAAATCATGATTTAACCATGTTTTTTTTTGTTCTAACAACATGTATTCATGTTTTAACAACATCAATTTAAGTTTAATCGAAATCAAAATCATCACACCTAGAACATGTGGAACTATGTGAAAAATGACCCGAATCATATTCACACAAATCACATCGCAAAATTTGGTAAATCCAAGTGTGATCTAGTCTAAAATTATTTTGGGTATTTATTTTTAGATCAGTTAATTTTTTTAATTATTCGGAATTCAGTTTATGTGGGGACACGAGTGATATACGAGGTTGGGCCCCCAATGTTTGAGCTTACGTCCTCGGGAGGCAAAGCTCTACTTTGGTTTTCACTATGATATTCAAAGAATACAATTACATTGATGTGATATCAATAATCAAGATGGAAGCGGATCGGAAGACGATCATGACTGCCAAAAACACTCCGTTACGGCGAAACTGCCCAAAACTCGCGAATAGTGATCTGAAGGGGCCAGTCGCGAGTTTTGGTACGAATTCTCGCGAATAGTGATCTGCAGGGGCAAATCACGAGTTTTGGTACGAATTCTCGTGAATAGTGATACAAAAGGAGGTGGTCGCGAGACTTGGAGCGAAATCTCGCGAATAGTAGCACAAAGAGGGTGGTCGCGAGATTTGGTACGAAATCTCGTGGATTGAGGCTGAAAAACGAAGTCTCGCGAGATCGGGCGAAAGTCTTGCCTTGGGAGATACAAAAAGAGTCAGACCCATTTTCAGTGCCCTGGGCTCATATTTATAGAGAAATCCAGCCTAAGAAACAGGTTTCTGGCCCATAAGCTCAATTCCACTGGATTCAGCCCAAAGAAAACATATAATATTAAAATAAACTTGAATAAATGTCATACTCTAACAGAACTCCAGAAATGCACTTCGATCGATAATTAGCCAAAAATAACGAGATAATACCGGAAGACCCAGTAAAATAATTCCTCACTTCCAGTTACCGAAAGCTCAACCAAAAACGCCGCCACAACTTACCGGCACGTTCCTCGGGTGCCAAATTACTAAAATACCCTTGGCCCCGTCCGGGTCCGAATATGTCCAAAACTGCTAGAAACGTGGATCAAAAGCTCATACGAAGTCCCGGAATGTCCAAATTACAAAAATACCCTCGAAACTATGAAGTGACGTAAATACACGAGAACATCAAGAATACCACCTAACCACGTCAGACGAGCTCACGGGATGTCATAATACCGAAAATACTCCGGGGTAATATCAAAGTGTATTCAAACTAAGTAATGGCTAACATGAAGAATACTTGTTGTATATAATAATAAAGTATGTTCGAAAGTGGAATGATAATCAAAGTCAGAACAACATTACTTCATGACATATGCATTTAAACTATATTTTAATCACATAAATTATGATATAACCAAGTAATTCTTTGTACTATCAACATGTATTCATGTTTTAACAACATCAATTCGCGAATGTGTGGAATCTGATTTTCAACAAATAGAAGTACAATGATATAATAACAACAATGTGGATGAGAACGGCTCGGAAAACGATCGAAAACACTCCCTTACGTCAAAACTGCCGAAAACTCGCGAGTCATTGGGGTGGTCGTGAGTTTTCGTACGAAAACTCGCAAATGACACTATTCCAGCATGGTCTCGCGAACAGTAAGCGCCTAACAGAAACTCGCGAACAGTAACTCCGAACAAGAACTCGCGAACAGTAACTTGTATGGGCAGTCGCGAGATTTGGTGCGAAATCTCACAAATAGTGGCACAAACGGTGTGATTGCGAGATTTGGTACGAAATCTCGCGAACAGTGGCTGAAAAACGAAGTCTCGCGAATCCTAACGGAAGTCTTGCCTTGGGAGATACAAAAAGAATCAGGGTCCTATTTCATTGCCTTGAGGCTCATATTTGTAGAGAAATCCAGCCAAATTAGTAAGTTTCAGGCCCAGAAGCCCAATTTCATTGGATTAAGCCCAAAGTACCTAAATAATATTCAATTAAATTAGAATAAATGTCATTCCGCAATAGGACTTCAGAAATGTATCTCGATCGAGAATTACCCGGATATATCGATGAGAAAATACCGGAGAACCTCGTAAAATAAATCACTGTTTCCAGGTGTCAAATATTCAGCCAAAATTGTTGCCACATCTTACCGGCACGCTCCTCGGGTGGAAAATTACGAAAATACACTTGGACCCGCCCGGGTCCGAGTATGTCCTAAACTGCTAGAAACGTAAGTTAAATGCTAATATGCAGGCCAAGGAAGTCCAAATTACAAGAATACCCCCAAAATTATTGAATGACGAAAATATACGACAATACCGAAAATACCATCTAGCCACGTCGGACGAGCTCCCGGGATGCCATAATAACGAAAAAATCCCCGGGTAATATCAATAGTCCCCTGGTTTTAAGATTCAGATTCTGAGTCGCAAACCACATTATATCAGCTCGTCTAGAAATCCAGAACTCGTTCATAAACTATTTGACAATACCGTGAATAAGGTCAAAGTCATCTTGTTATTTCTAACGGAATCAGTTTTCGAGATGAATTAAGAATTTCACGCTTCTTCAACTCGGAGTGTATGCTCTTGTACGTATCACTATTTACATTGCATACTAGTGCGCTTCGTTATTGATAGAAATTCTGATGCATCGCTTTGATTTGTTAGTATTACTCGATCGAATGTAGAAAATATTTCTCAACTGTCATAAAGAGGTTTTAGTTTCGCCTTGGGCCTCGCGCTTTCCTCTTAGTCAAAGTCCCGCTTTTCATAACTTTGAGGGTTTGCTCGACTCCTTAACTTCGCAATTTAATTTTGTTCCCGTCGTGATTGTAACTCTGCGAACTCATGCTCATATATCTTTCCCCTGCATATGATATCCCCATGTTCGAACAAGAACATCACTTTCTCACATCCGCCAGGAGGTCGGTACTTACTCCTTTGTCATTCTCACTATTTTGGGGGAACTATTATAAGCATACGGTAGATCGTGTGCATCTTATATATGCAGCTCAATTACCGGCTATCTGTAAAGGCTATCGTCTATGATATTACCCGTAAATATTTTCTTATATTTATCCTTACCCGGGGGCTCGTCCGACGTGGTTATTGGTATTTTCGGTATTTTCATATTTCTATCGGGTGGCTTTCTCAAGTGGTGTTCTCGCAATTCTGGCTCGCCGGACCCCGTATAAAGTCACTGTAAAGATTTTGGGATATTTCGTGTCATTTGGCCCCGGACGGGGCCAGGGGTAATTTCGTCATTTGCCACCCGGGAGTGCACCGATCAGGTGCAATGATGTTATATGGCTATGTATTCGCTATCTGGAAGCAGTGGATTATTTTACGGGGTCCTCCGGTATTTTCTCATCGATATTCCCGCCTAATTCTGGATCGAGACGCATTTCCGAAGTTCTATTGCGAAACGGTATTTGTTCTAATTTAATTAGATATTATTCAAGGTGTCTTGGGCTTAATCTAATGAAATTGGGCTCTTGGGGCTAAACTTGTGTTTTGGGCTACATTTCTCTATAAATAGGGATCCTAAATCATTGAGAAGGGATTCGGATCCTTTTGGCATCTCCCAAGACAAGACTTTCGCTCGAAATCGCGAGATTTCCCCACTGCAGTTACTATTCGCGAGATTTCGTACCAAATCTCGCGGCCACCCTCATCTGGGTTACTATTCGCGAGATTTCGTACCAAATCTCACGGCCACCCTCATCTAGGTTACTATTCGCGAGATTTCCACTCTGCAGTCACTATTCGCGAGTTTCTGCTTGTACAGTGCCGGCTGCGTTGCTCGTACAGTGTCGGCTGCGTTGGTTGTACAGTGCCGGCTGCGTTGCTAGTACAGTGTTTTCTGCCAGTTGTTGCCCACAACTCGCGACTGCCAGTTTTTCGAGCCCGACTGAGCGTTTTCGATCGTTTTTCGAGCCGTTTTCGCCCGTGTTACCGTTATCATCTCATTGTATTTGTATCGCTTGATTATTATATTGAAAACCAAGGTAGAGCTTCGCTCTCCCGAGGACGTAAGCCCGCACATTGTGGGCCCAACCTCGTATATCGCTCGTGTCCCCACAACAATTTAATTTCGAGTAAATTATAAATTAACTAATCTAAAAATAAATACCCAAAATATTTTTGGACTAGATCAATGAGATTAAGATAAATTGTAAGGAGAGGAAGATTAGAACATCTGAATCGGAATTAGTGGTATTTCCAACTCTAGCAAAAGGTGAATTAGGAAATGTTGACATAAAGTCAGTTGAGTTATCTATAGGTTATCTGGTTATGCTTTTAAATGAGAGAGAACATCCTCAAATTGCAAGGATTCCGGTTGTAAGTGATTTTGTAGATGTATTTCATGATGAACTACCTGAAGAATTACCAGTAAGGAATGTGGGACTAGGAAATGAGCTATTTCCTAAAGCTAAACCAGTTTAAAAACATCCTTACAGAATGGCTCCAAAGGAACTTAAGGAATTAAAGATCCGGCTACAAGATTTGTTAGAAAAATGTTACATTAGAACAAGTATTTCTCCTTGTGGAGCACCCGTACTTTTTGTGACTAAAAAGGATGGAAGTTTGAGACTATATTACGTTTACCGAGAGTTGAATAGGCTCACAGGGAAGAATAAGTATCCTTTACCTCGGATTGATGATCTATTTGAACAGTTGCAAGGAGCCACAATATTTTCGAAACTAGAGTTGAAATCAGGATACCACCAACTAAGTGTAAGAGATGAGGATGTTCCAAAGACAACATTCTCCACAAGATATGGACATTTTGAATGTTTAGTTGTTCCTTTTGGTTTGATGAATGCACCCGCAGTATTTCATGACTTAATGCATAGATGTTTTCACAGATTTTTGGATAAGTTTATAGTAATCTTCATTGATGACATATTGATTTATTCAAAGAACTAAGAGGAGCATGCTTTCATCCGCGGTTTTGTGTTCGAGTTAATGAGGGAGCATAAGTTATATGCAAAGTTTAGTAAGTGAGATTTCTGGAGATCTAGCATTGCATTTCTTGGACATATTGTATCTGCGGAAGGTGTAAGGGTGAATCTTGAGAAAGTTCGAACCATCGTAGAATGAAACACACCCAAGAATGTAAAGGATATAAGAAGTTTTCTTGGATTAGCTGGGTATTACAGAAAATTTGAGAAAGATCTTCTAAGATTGCTAAGCCCCTTACGAATTTGACAAAGAATAGTGTGAAGTTTGAATGGACCGATAAATGTGAGCAAAGCTTTTAGCAATTAAAAATATTTTTGGTGTCGACCCCTGTCTTAATGTTACCTCAAAAGGGTAAGGATTTTGAAGTGCTTAGTGATGCACCAGATAACNAATTTCACAGATTGAGGTGATCTCATTAGTTGATTTCTCGATAATCATGATTGGCAGTTGATAATAGATCATTCTTATAACACTTGGTTCATTAGATAATAGATGCGCTCGCACGAGTATTCTCTTGACTCGCAATACACCTTACTGTGTAAGTTATCAATCTCGAAAGCTCATTATTCTTTCATCGAGAACGCCTCATTTGACTAAACCTTTTTGTTTAAGGTTCCGGAGAAAGATAAACTTTTATACGCTGACTTGAGGATAGATCCGTTAGTACTATCACGTGCGAATAAATAAAAGAATCCCTCGAGCAGAAGGATATTACTTTCCGATAATCGATAATACGTATAAAGAATTCTAACGACAATGGGTTTCACTCCCTTCAACAGACCCTCATTCTTCCGAGTGAAATAAACTATAGATTCTTTTTATTCGCCCCCTCTTGGTTGCTGGTTCAAAGATCACGATTATATCATCTCCATGTTAATTTAAAACTATTATAATGTTTACATATTCTTCCATATTGACCAAACGTTTTTATTCGCAAGTCCCCAGTGTTGACTGAATTAGATTTGCGAGTATCGCAATTGTCCGCAATCTCTAATTTGAGAATAAGAAATGCCGCTCAAAACAACGTACTAAGCATACTCGTTTTATTACGTGGAAACTTTTGGTGTATATCCCATTACTGGGTTAAATAGCATTGGTCTTTACTTCACCGGCCATCAAAACATGTGTAGTACTAGGAGCGGACAATGCAAATGTGACACGTCACGTACTATTCTTTTCAACGTTTCTTTGGAAGGAAATAATTACTCCACCTTTCATAAGATCTTAAATCCTCTCTCTTAACCGGTCTAAGGTCGGTTCCTCGAAATTCGACCTTTTGTAGTCTTCTACTAACATCATTTCTCGTCATCGAACCCAACTAAGGCAGCACTTACGACTTCTTAGAATTCGCAAAATATAAACCCAAAGGTTTTTGAGGAGGAGTGGAGATATAAACGAATCGATACTTATATAACATTTTCAACATTCAAAAGCCACCCGAGTATGTACTTATCAATTTATATTTCGCTTACAAACATCATAGACTAAGAAAAATTTCCGTCTTTCACCAACAACTCACATCTAGAAGGATTCCACTTCATTCAATACTTCATCAATATACTCAATCACTCGCTTAAATATTGGAAATGATTACTTCCATACAAGTTTTTATCTGTATACCATCACTATTGACTTCCATACATTCTTCTTCTCACATCTCTAAATATTGATTTCATCGACCGTTGGTACATGGCATCTGGTTTTTTGAACGAAAAGGCATAATTGGAAAACTACAATCCGGTCGGATAAGCTTGTATGTCAATAGCGCCAGTAGGCATACGTCTTCTGACTATGCTTCACTTGACTAAATGAAATCAATACAAACTCTCTAGGTATCGTTCGACTTTGAAGCCATCACTAGATCCGTGACCGACTATGTGTATTTCACAAGTTCTACGAGCCTTGCTTGCAACACGATTTCAACATCTTCAAATAATTAACTTTTCATTTTCACGGGAGAATATCCACTTCTTTCGAGGAATTCATTTTCATTCTTTAAAATCCACTTAATAATAGAGGTTCAATCTTTATACAATTCTCTCTTTTTCTTCTAGAACAAAACCACATCATGTTAATACACTCGATCTTCTATTTAGAATGCCACCATATAGACATATTCCTTCGCATTAGACACCTTCATACCGCTTCGGAACATATCACTAGGAAGATATTTACTCCCTATGAGGTATGGAGTTTCAACATCAAAATGGGGTAGAGATATGATTGCTCCGATTAGATTTAAAGCACTTCCAGCAAGGGTAATATTATAAAGGATGATAGGAAGATCCACCACTACGAAATTCCGTTAATAAAGACCTCGATATTTTCTGATATCCCAATGTGACTAGGAGAATAACAAATCATTCAGGAGCAACAAAACTGTTGTTAAACTCGACTAACTCAATACGTTGCCCATTAGTTAATGCCAAAACCTTTGCTAGAATGCACACATGGTCAAGATACTTATCAGCTTGATAATATCATAGGTTAATCAAGAAAGCACGCTCAATAATCATATATTTCCGGACGAATACCATTCCGGGCGATCAATAAAATAACACAAATTTGAGATCTCTTCCAGCATAGTTGGATAATGGTTGATATTTCTGAATACCAACAACCATAGTCCTCAGATGTCTTTAAATAATTCGAATAAAAAACTTGATTGCTTAACATCTAGATGAAGATCATTCTAGGCGAAAACCACTCTAGATGATGAAGTAACTTGAACAGATAAGCCCTTCGCGATTGTTTAAGACTAACCCGGACGAATACCTTTCGGGATAGTTCAGAAAAAAAATTAGATACCCTCTTCAACATGGGCTCCGTGTTATCAATAACTTGATCATCGAGTAGAGATCTAACTTCAACCATTGAAGCTCAACCATAATTCCAAGAGTTGCCAGACTCTTCAAGGGCTTTCGTTAATGTAGACCCACACATGATCCAAATAGAGAACACCGGTCAGTAAAGATATGATCCATTTTTCGAACAACAATTAATCACCAATGAAAACCTGGGTGATTTGACTACTCCACGAACATGCTCGAATCAACTGAGTGATGAGTAGGAGGCCTGATAGTCCATATAAATTTTAGGGAGATCTTGATTACTGAGAAGGAATATCAAGACATAAATATACGCTTCAAATAACGAGGAGACGAGGTCGTCTCTCAATAACACAGCTCAACGACTGAGTTTCATCTTATGATTATATAATAACTTAATGCGTTCCTAAGTTATTCGTTGATTAATAACTTGGCATTTTAAGCACATTTTCACTATCCATACTTGAAGCTTCTATTTCTGTCACGATAAATACATTTATCCGCGAACGTCTTATCTTCCATACTAGTTTTGTGTTTTGTCATAATAATTTCTCGATGTGTTATATTCCCAAAAGCTTATCATTCGACTCCCCAATTTGTATATTAAGATACTCACTTCCTCACTATAGGACATGTACGATCCATGTACCAATAAACAGTTCAACAAGTTTTCATAAACTTCATTAGTCTCCGAGCCTTGAACCTTAAACCACCAAAGTAACCGATATAACGTATGGAATATGCACGATAGTTGTATAGACTCTTCACGAATGGATAACCGGAAAACCCCGTCGATAACTCAAAACTAGAAAAACCCACATCGTTAATTTGGCTCTTTCACACTGATCTAAAATCCCGAACAAACTGAGTACATACTAAGTAAGCTCCTCCATACTCATGCCGTCTTTCCTCAGGTCATGTTAAATCGTTATTAGGGAGAGTGGTTGTGTTCTCGGGTTGAATATTCAAGTCAACTTCCTCAACCTCGACCTCGGTCTCGGGCATTTCTTCTACCGTACTAATCAACTTACCAAGCTAGTCATGCTTCAATAACCTCTCAACGTCAAACACCAATTATAGACCATCATTAGTAACTTGTCCGAAATTGTGACGGTAAAGGAAAAAATACTTAGGGACCCATGAGTCCCCGGTGTCGGTGATTATAATAGAAGTGTGTATATAAGGGATCCCACTTCATTCTCATCAACCATTGTGAGAAATATACTTGCAACTGAATAAATATACTTTCAATTGAATACCAACAAGGCTTGTATGTTGGACTTCGGCAGCGATACATTCGATCGATCACATGATTTATGACAACGTCATGTGACCATAAGTATACAATCTTTCATTTCCGAATATGTTGTGTATATGTGAGTCCAAGCTCTTCCATACTTTACTATGGATCCTTTAAAAACCAATGACAATCAACCTTTCTCATGTTCTCCATAACCAACGACGAACTTTATTTCTTACATTATCTTTGTCGAAACGTAGTATAAAACTTCTCATAATCCTTCAAAAATTCACAAATCGGATCCAATGGGTGAACTCGGATCGAAACTAGGGTCGTGGTCATATTATTGCTATTGACACCGTCGCCTATCCTTGGGAACCATCACATATTCCACATGACAATCTGCATATACTCATGTAATCTCTTATCCTTTCATGTAATCGATAAATCGTGTTGACTTGGAACTTGGAACTTCCAACTTTCCGCAACAAACATTCTCGTCAACCATTTTGTACACATATATACACTCAAGCAACACGTGACCAAATTCCTCTAATGCAACTACGCATCCGCTCATTTTCCATGTGAGTTTCACGTGTCTCACAAGTGCTCCAAGCAATACACACAACCACCTCAAAACGGTTAGAAAACCATACGACCTCTCCGAAGAATCGTTATGTCATTCCGAATAATAACCTATACTTGAATACATATATGAAATGGTAGAAAACCTCGGCAACTAATTGAACTATTGGAGAACAGACTCTTCCAAATATTCGGCAAAAGTACATGGTCACGTCATTGAAGTTCATCAAACTGACACGGATCTCAAGATTCAATATCGAGGAGATACTTAGGCGTTTCAATATAGGCCGATCTTGTGAAAGATAATTACCCTCACAAGCGGAGGTATGTAAATGTATCGAGCATGTTCGCCATATACCCATCTTCTTTATAACCGAGGACCATATTGACCTCCAATATATCCCTACTACAGAGTGAAATCCTTTGAATCACTCAAAATATCCCAAATTTTTGATAAATGGATTGAAATGGAATAATAAAATGCCACCGAAATCCGACACGGAGAATATTACACCGCCACATCACCATGTGATTGTAGACATAAAATGGAGACTCCCATGAAATTTTCGAAATGCCGAAAATCGGCTTTTCCAGACTTCTTATATTCATTCCTCTGGCATGCCAAAAATCGGTTTTTTTTTTGGGAACCCCTTCATTCCTCTGGCATGCCTCAGCATATATTCACTCCATATGATAATCTTTCAAAGCACTCATAAATAAATCTCCTCCGGATGAAATCCCGCTCCCAGGGTTGGTTAGATATTTCTACTACTAAGGACTTTTGCTGTGGCACTAATCGAGTCCTCGGTAAAAAATTGCGACTCCTACATGCGAAATCTCGCGGATGGAACAAAATGTCGCGAGTGTGAGGCAAGTCGACGAAAACTCGCGACTACAGCCATGCAAACATGCTCTCGCGACATTTTGAGCGAAAAGTTGCGAATCAGGGGCTTGAGTAAGGTTCTCGCGACTTTTTGTACAAAAAGTCACGACTGGGTCATAAACTCGCGAAAAAGGGAACTTTGGGAAGCGTGCCAAGAATCTGAACCCTTTTTTGGGGCATGGGTTCTTGTATTTATAGAAAAACTCGGCACAATAAGTCAATTTAAGGTCCAAAAGCCCAATCTTAGCCATATTAGCCCAACTCACTTAGGAAATATCCAATTAATCCGGAATAAGTGTCACAGCGCTCCCGAACTTCGAGATTGCACCCCGATCGAACACTAGTAGCACGTAATGTCTAAAAAATATCCGGGAATATTCTTTACCAGTTCATTGTCTCCAAATGCTTTGGATATAACCAAAAATATCGCCTTAGGTCGCCAACGAGCTTTCCGAGTGCCAAATTACGAAAATACCAATGGCATCATTTCCGACCGAAATCATCCAAAATAGCTCAAAACACCATCAGAATCCCCATACGTGGGCCTGACATGCCCAAATTACGAGACTACCCCCGAAATTACATTACTCAATAAATATAATAAAATATCAAAAATATCATTTAGCTACGTCAAACGAGCCCTGGGGGTATCATAATTACATAAATAACCCTAGTCAATATCAGTTATCATCCTTAGTCATTTTCCAAGCCTTTCATACCTTCCATATTATTGTAACTTCATTGTTTTCTTAATAGAATTAGCTAAGAGTATTTCTTAATAGAATTAGCCTCTGTGATTTTTTCCCTTTTTTCAGAGGTTTTCTACGTTAAATCGCATTGTTCTTCGCTTTCGATTACATTTTATTATCGTCTCCCAATAATTATAAATCATAAAACAGACTCCGATAATATCGGAATTGTTGACTTTTGGTACCTAGGTCATTTTGACTACAACAATTTGGTGCTGTCCATGGAACCATGGTGACTGGAAACAGGCTCCGATAATTACCCAATAATTATAAATCATAAAACAAACTCCGATAATTTCTAGAATCCCATTTTAGGTCTCTACTTGACAAGGACAAGCAGAAGCATGGCGACTGGAAACTCCACAAGTAATAACAGTGAAGTTCCATCTGATAACCTTTCTGCCCCTACATTTTCCTTACAGAATTTAGAGGCAGTAATCCTGAAGGTTGTCGTGGAAGTCACAACATAAAAGAATTGAACGTGGGAGATCTCGCCTAACTCAGGGTATCACCAATGAAGGGAGAGCTACGGACCACACGGACATGAAATTGAGCCCTCGGTACATCGGACAATATGAGATAGAACGAAGAATCGGGATCCTGGCCTACCAATTGAAGCTCCCCAAAGAAATGGGAAAATACACAATGTGTTCCACGTGTCTCAATTATGGAAGAGCCTGACATAGGATATTCAAGAACATGCATGACATCAAAGATTAGAGTTGACCCCGAATTTGACATATGAGGAAGTGCCCATAAAGATCCTCGCGAGGAAAGAAAGGAAACTTCATAAATAAGTTGATCCCCATGGTGAAGGTGCAATGGTCGAAGCACGGACAACGGGAAGCCACATGGGAAATGGAACAAGAGATAACCCAAAGAACACACGGATTAATGCAAGATTGGCACACACGAGTTTCGAGACGAAACTCAAAGGAATGGGGGAAGGATGTGATGACCCCGGAAAAACGTACCATAGGTTGATCGCAATGGTGACACTAAAAATATTTGAACTAATGTAAACAATAGATGGGGAAGTGGAAAAATATGAGAGAAATAATTAAGGATATTTGAACTAATGTCACTTGGACACGAAAAAGACCCAGGAAAGAGCAATTCACAACGGATTTGGACCAGGGAGAAATTCAACGTGGATTTTGCCAACCTAATTCACCGCAGAATTTTGGTGCATGATCCAATTCGCCGCGGATTTGTGTGAAGAAGCCTTTCATCGCAGATTTCACTCAAATTCACCGTGGATTTCATGGAAAGGGAGAATTCACCACCGGAATGTTGTGATTATGTAATTTTCACTGTGGATTTCTTTTCGGAAATGTAATTCACCGCAGATTTAGAGAGAAAGGAGAGAATTCGTCTCGAAACGGTCTCGGGACGGATAAAAAGGATATCTTAGGAACTTACGGTGAAGTAACGGGTAACAAACCAACGTAATAGAGATATATCTTATCATACGATAGAATAATAAGATGATTCATGAATACACGAAGAACAAGGAGGATAATGAGTATCAAGACTACTAGGTAAGCGGCTTTAACACAATGTAGTAAGGGAAGGTTTCGACGTAGGAAACGTGAAGGGTTATTAAGAAGGAAAGTAAATAATATGAATGAACATGATGAATGTTAATAAGACTCGGGGTGAAGAAGGATTTACCGTCCGACCAAACCCGGCAACATGCCTCGTACACGATTCGCCAAAGGAATGACATGTCTGATGAAAGGAACGGTAAAATCCAACATGGAAAAATATGTATGAAAATGGCAGAACGGATCCGAGTGAGAAAAAGCGTAGCACATGAGTACTCACTATGGGGAAAGGAAGCATATGACGTGCCAAGTAAACTAACATCTAACGGTTGGCTTGGGCGCGACATATACCGAGCATGTTACACTCGGCCATAGTAAGGATTAAATGAAAAGAAAAAGTAAGATGAAAAGGAAATAGGAACGGAAAACGGATTTGTAAACGAATAAAGAAACGATTTTACGCGTGTGTTTATTTTAAGTCTTCATGAGATGAATTGGTAAGTAGAGTAGATATTTACCGGGGTTATTTACGTAATATTGATACCCCCGAGGCTCCTCTCACGTGGGTAAATGATATTTTAAGTTTTCTATTATATTTATGGAGTAATGTGATTTTGGGGGTAATCTCGTAATCTGGCATCACGGGCCAACGTATAAGGATTTTGATGACGTTTTGAGCAATTTTGGATGATTTTGGTCGAGAATGATGCTAGGGTTATTTTCATAATTTGGAACTCGAAGAGCTAATTGATGAGTTTATGCGATATTTTTGGCTATCTTCTAAGTATTCGGAGACGATGAATTTGTTAAGAGTATTTTCCTGTATTTTCTCGGCATTACGTGTGATCAGTGTTCGACTGGGATGCATTTCGGAAACCCGAGACGTTATGATTCATATCCCGGTAAAGTTGTGCGTTTTTTAGCAAATTGACTAAGACATGCCTTTTAGACCCTAAGTTAACCTATTGGACTAAGTTTCTCTATAAATACAAGACCTTAGACCCCAGAAAAGGCTTCAGGTTCTTGGCATGTATCCCAAGGCAAGATTTCGCGTGAACTTGGCCCTGGACTCGCGAGTTTTTGTTCCTAGTTGCGAGTTTTTGTGACTACTCGCGAGTTTTTGTATCTAAAGTTGCGAGTTCTTGCTAACTCGTGACTTTTTGTCTTGTTTCGTGGTCTACAGAGTTTCGTCTTAGTATGCAAAGACTGACTCGCGAGTTTTGGCTTCCTAGTCAGTAGAATTTGTACCCCTGGCTGTAGTCGCGAGTTTTGATCCCCGAAGTCGCGAGATTTTGTCACCTGGCTCCCCGACTCGCGAGTTTTCGTCACCTAGCCCCTGACTCGCGAGTCTAGGAAAGTCGGATTTCGGCACTTCAAAAATTTCATGGGAGATTGCATTGCATGTTTGCAATTACATGTTGATGACATGGCGTAATACATTCCAGGACGTATTTCAGTTGGATTTCACCCTTTCGATCCATTTATCGAGAAGGAGCAATATTATGGAATGATTGAAAGGATTAGGATTCGGTAGCGATGATTTTAAGGATTGCGCAATAAAGCGGTGGATAATGTGCGAGGTAGAGTTTTATAAGAAAGAATGAGATTAAAGAGAGCAGGTTAAGAGTTGGCCGTTGTGTGATATCTAGAGCGAATAAGGATTCTTGAGCAAAGCAATTTGCGCGGAGGATAAAGATATCAATAATAACTGAGAATTAGACAAACACATTGTGTTCCAAAGAGGGTTGGAGATAAGAATGATATCCTAGGAAGGTATTATTGTCTAAGAATATGAAGTTGAAAACGTGGTGGACTCAAACCAAAACCCGAGCCACGTTTGTTATATAAGGAGAAAACAAACTTTCAGCTTACGGCATTTGGGGAATTGATCGAATCAAAGTATGAAGGTATGAGCGATATGATCGAGCAGAATGATGCTCAAATAAATCAGTTGGATGTTGAGCTCTTCAACGGTATTGAAGCGGTCCCACATGAATAGTATTAAGCACATAGGAGGGCACCGACCATAGGAAGAATGAATGATGAGTGGAATGTGAAATGTAAGTAGGATTCAACATAACTATACCTTATTGTAGGAATGGCTTCAAGAACTAGAGCGCATGGTAGCCGGAAGGAGGATAATAACACATCAAAACAGGTGCCCGTAACAAAGACACCAGCGATGGTTCATCGACACCCATGACATTCAGTCAAGAGAGTCTGCCGGACCTGTTCTAGACCATGGCCAGTTCACTTGTCAACGCAATGATGCGGGGACAAACTGAACGGGGAAATTCAGTGCACGTAGAACAAACACCAAGGCAAGAAAGAGGGAGAATGTATTATAACGAAGCATTGAAGAAAACGCGGATGAACAACTTCATTGGGGACAAGACATGGGATGTGGAAGCATGGATCATCCGATTGGAGGAGAAGTTTGAGTTGATTGAATTCCCTGAGGAGTTAAGGGCGGGACTAGCCTCGCTTTGGTTTGATGGTAGCACTACACGCTGGTGGGGAAGCATGTCAGCCTCACTACTTAAGGATGGACTCCTTCCTTGGGAGAGATTCAAGAACACATTTCTCGATTACTTCGTACCCAAAAGACTGAAGAAGGACAAAGGAGCCGAATTCAACAAACTAACTCAAGGGAATTGTACGGTGATGGATTACATGCAAGAGCTCACCGAATTGGGTAGGTATGCTCCGGAGGTCATGGGAAGTGAGTAAGAGAAGATGCATCGTTTCACGGAAGGACTAAATGAAAGGGTGAAATTAGCCATTTACGGTCGTGGCGACTAGGAGTTCTCGAGTCTGGTAGCGGCCGCTGTCCAGGTAGATAGAGGCATGTGAAGAATGGATAATAAACGCAGCAAAGGCTCTGCTAGGATCGAGGTTAAAGGACGAGGAGTATGTAAAGCAAAGGCAAGTACGAAAAGTATCAGGTCAACACAAGGACCCATAACATGTCCTCTATAAACCAAATGCGGAAGAAACAACTTCCGGGAGTGCCGGACAGGGACCAATAGTTGCTTTAAGTGCGGTCAAGAAGGACACTTCGGCCGAGAATGCACAAACAAAAGGATGATAGAGGCAGGCGTAACCGAGAGCAAGAAGAGAGAAAGGATTAGGGGCAATGCACGCGTCTTCGCAGTGAACAAGGAACAAGCCTCAGTGGCTGATGACGTTGTGGCATATACGCTACTTATTGATGAATTTATAGCTTTTGTGTTATATGATTGCAGGGCGACACATTCCTTTGTGTCGGAGGGATTACTGAAACACCTTGGAATAAAAGGAGTAATGCTAGGATCACGGTAAAGACATCGGTACCCGACTCCTTAGAGGCATCTAGAATCTATAAGGGGTGCACAGTAGAAGTCGGTTCTGTAAGAACAGAGGCTGACCTAATTGAACTTGGGAATATGGGATTCGACGTGATACTGGGATGGATTGGTTGTCCAAGTATGACGCACAGGTAAAATGCCGAGAACGTACAATCAAGTTTAGCACACCACGGGAAGGAAGAAGGGGTATGGTTGGAGAACCTATTGTGACAGGTAAAGGAGGATTCGATAAATACACCGGGCTATTGGCATTTGTAACAACGGAAGAAAAGGGAATACCTCTGGAAGCAGTCTCCGTCATTTGCGATTATAGTGATGTATTTTCCGAGCCAACCATCGACAGGGAAGTAGAAAGGGAATACCTCTGGAAGCATTTAACTGATTTCGAAAGCACCATACCGAATGGCACCTGAGAAATGCATGAACTTAAGAAGCAGATCGAAGCGCTCCTAGAAAAGGAATTTCTCAGGGAAAGCAATTCCCTGTGAGGAGCCCCAGTAATATTTGTTAGAAAGAAGTATGATGAATTGAAATTATGTTACAATTATAGAGAATTGAACAAAGTCCGATAAAGAACCGATATCCACTATCAAGAATAGACTAACTATTTGACCTGCTGTAGGGCGCAGAGGTATTTTCAAAGTTAGATATTAGATAAGGGTACCACCAAGTCAGAGTGAAGGAGAGGGATATCCCGAAGACGGCTATTCAGACGATATACGTCCATTACGAATGTACAGTGGTTCCATTTGGGTTGACAAACACTCTAATGACATTCATGGATTTGATGAACCAGGTGTTCCTCCAGTACTTAAATAAATTTGTAGTAGTATTCATCGACGACGAGAGAAATTGTACACCAAATATAGCAAGTGTGAATTCTAGATAAACAACATAGGCTTTCTAGGGCACGTGATATCAACAGATGGGGTGATGATGGATCCAGCAAAAGTGGAAGCCGTGAATAAATGGCCAAGACCAACAAACTCCCAAGAAGTCAGCAGTTTCCTCGGACTATCGGGGTATTATCAAAAATTTATTAAGGGCTTCGCCAAAATAGCAAAACAATTGACAAATCTGACTCGGAAGGTAGTCAAGTATAGTTGGGACGACCAATGTGAAAAGTGTTTGAATCCCTTAAGATGAAGTTTAATTATAATCTAGTACAATTTCATCAATTCGGCTAGCCCGGGTTTAGGGTCATTACAACTTGCATATTGGCCACACGTCGTCTCAACAATCGGGCAGTGTTTCTACTGCTTTGGGAGATTTGATGCTCCCATTTTCTAAAGATATCTAGACATCAGTCCTAGATCGGTCATATCACAATCTCGAAGGATTGCCAACTTTCAAGGACGACGGAGATCCCATTGATCACGTCACTGATTTTGAGTAGTATGGAAATGGTCCAGGCATCGGATCCATTGAAGTGCCGCATAATCGCGAATGGGTTTACAAGGACATACCCGAACTTGTTTCAAGAACTTGTCGGTCTGCTCTATACAATCATATGGTGGCTTTATTTTGGCTTTCTCTGAGCAATTCACACCGAATGTAGGACCGCCTCGAAGTAGGCATGAACTATATCTGTTGACGTATGTCGCGGCGAAAATGAGTCTCTGGTCTTTCATTGAGAAATTTAACAAAACTGCTTGGGGCATCAAATTGGAGCTCATAGAAAAAATAGACATCTTACAGCAGATCATAGGACTGTGCGGTCTCTCAGCCAGCTTGGTCAAAAGTCCTTCATCCACATTGGGAAAGCTTCTTCAAAAAATCAACAAATAAATTAAGGTGGATGAAGCATTGAGACCAAATCTGAGGAAGTCTATCAGGAATTCTGAACATGTAGATGATCATAAGGTTGTGTACCTTAAGAGACAGCCCCGAGAAGTAGGGGTTGTGACTCCTAAGAAAAATATGCTCCCGAAGAAGGAGTACTGGCGAGTGTACTACGACTTACATCATAATAGTGATCAGCCGACCTTGAGTTGTGTACCCTAAAAGACAGCCCCGAGAAGTTGGAGTTGTGGCTACTGAGAAAAATATGCCACCGAAGAAGGAGAACTGGCAGGTGTACTGCGAGTTACATCATAATTGTGATCACCCAACCTTGAAGTGTCAGCTACTATACGAGACAATAGCGTCTATGACAAAAGAAAAGCCAGATCAGAAGCGTCAAGAGGGCAAACGCAACGATTCTTCCCCGAAGGATCGTCAGAGTTATTATCAGTATAGACCTCGGGAAAAGAACAATCGGGGACATCCCCAATATAATTATTCTTCCTTGGAGGACCGAAGGTTGCCTACGCAAGAATATGAAATAGGGATGCATGGTCAAGAGAACCGTAGACAGAGCAGAAGAAGACTTTATAAAAGTTGGGGCGGCAGAATCCCGCAGAATGAAGGTAGGAGACAAGAGAATCTTCCTCCCCCCACCAACGAAAATGGATACACATGCTCTACAAAACGAGGTTGTACCCCAAGAGCGGAAAGTCACAAGAGATATTTATGTTATCTCCGGAGGAATAAGGATCAAGGATCGGTCCGCGATCGAAGGAGAGCAGCCCGTGAAATATATGAAGAAGATAATGAATCTGTCGCGTTGGTTATGTATGATGCGACTATAGAACGGTCCTATCCTTACGAGGACAGCATTACCTTCACTAATGCTAATCGGGATGGAATCATTGTCACATGTGATGAACCCCTCATCATCACATTAATTATTTCAGGTCATCTGGTCCACATAATTTTGGTGGACACAAAGCATCTTGCAATCTTATAAGGCATAAAGTGGCAGAAGCACTTGTGGCTACTAGTATCAATCTCACCATTGTTAATATCACCCTCTAGGCCTTTGACCAAATGATCATTATACCTAACATGTGGGAAGATCTTGTTCCCCTTAACTTTGGGGGACCAACTTAAGGATCAGACTGAGAGTCTTGAGTTCATCATGGTTGAATTCAACTTGGCTTACAATGCCATTATTGGAAGGACCGGGATCAACATTTTCGAGGTGGTACCTTCTACCTATCACATGTTGCTAAAATTTCCTTCTACCAAAGAAGTGGTATCTATGAGGGGGGTCAAACCGTAGCAAGACAGTGCTACATGAGCTCATGCCGCAGTGAAGAAAGCTCAGGTGGATCTTTTGGAAGAGCCACCCCATCCGCGGCAAGCAATGAAACCTATTGGGTTCAAATTAATCAATCTAGTTGATGATGATTCTGCAAAGTTCACTCGCATCGGGGTTAACCCCTCATTTTGAGGAGCAGCTCATTTACGTGCTAAGGATCCAAGTGGATATATTCGCTTGGACCCCGGATGATGTTCGAGGCATTGAGTGAGCATCAGATCAACACCGCCCCTAGAGTTATTATTGATATAGACCTCGGGGAAACAACAATCAAGAGCATCCCAAAAAGTGTTATGATTGAGCGGACGACCGAATGTCACCTTCACCAGAATATGAAAGAGGATTGTACGGTCGAAAGAACCGTGGACAGAGAAGAAGAAGATGTTTTCGGGATCGGGATAGCAGAACCCCGCAGAATGAAGCTGGGAGACAAACGAATCTTCCTCCCCCACCAACGAAAATGGATACATAGCCTCCACAAAACGAGGTTATACCCCAAGAACAGGAATTCGCCGGAGAAATTTATGTTATCTTCCGGAGGAATAAGGATCAAGGATCGGTCCGCGACCGAAAGAGAGCAGCCCGTGAAAAATATGAAGAAAATAATGAATCTGTCGCGTTGGTTATGTATGATGCGACTACAGAACGGTCCTCTCCTTACAAGGACACCATTACCTTCACTACTGCTAATCGGGAAGGACTCATTGTTCCATTCGATGAACCTCTCATCATCACATGAATTATTTCAAGCCATCGGGTCAACAGAAATTTGGTGGACACCGGAGCGTCTTGCAATCTTATAAGGCAGAAGTGGCAGATGCACTTGGGGCTTCGGGCCCCAATCTCACCATTGCTAATATCACCATCTCGGCCTTTGATCAAAGGAGCATTATACCATGTGAGAAGATCTTGTTGGGAAAATTCCCTCTTCCCGGAGAAGAAAAAGAATTCCCGTTATCCGAGGTCGGATCGAATTAATGTGATGAGAACCGAATGTAAATGAAGAAAAGTAAAAAGACACAAGATTTACCGTGGAAACCCAAAACTGGGAAAACCACGTGACCGATATACCTCGGCCGTGAACTCACTATCACAAGAAGAATAGAATTGATTGATTACAATTGTCTTCATGAAACTTCTATTTATAGAGTCCAACTATAATCTAATCTAGGAAATATTCTACATAATATTCTACAATATTCTCTTTCTATATCTTTGACCGCATCTTCTATATATATATAACAAGATATATTTGCATATATTCTTCCATATATATCTCCAGAATATATCTTCATATCTTCTTCCATATATATCGCCAACAGAATATATCATCATATCTTCTCCATATATGCAACCAATAAGATATATATCAATATCGTATTCTATATATTTAAGGCGTCCATTAAGGAAAGATATTTCCCCTTGATACTCTCGAATCCCGATCCAAGTCTAATTCGACCTCTATCAAATAGACTCATCACAATCGTCCGATCGATATCCTTAATAGATCCGAGATCCATTAAGTCGATCAACATCACCGCTTCATGTTAGGTTTCCCCGGGTCGGTCTTTCACCATCAAGCCCTTCGACTATCACCCGACCTCAATTTCTAACAATCTCCCACTTGGAGTTGAGTGATCTTTCATTCTTCTTAAGTAGTCCGTCCAACACTTATGCATCGACACGATGCCCTTTGAGAGTTGAACAACTCTCACCTCCGACTTTCGAGGTAAGTGTCCACCCTCGAAAGTCCCCATTCGCCAAATCACCTGGTGAACCAAGTTAGGGCATGCCCCAGCCCTAACTTAACCAAAGTGACAAAACCTGTCAACTTCCCCAAAACCGAAGTCTTGGCCTCCAAGGACACTTCCTCGTCCTTCAGGGCAAACTCCCACTTATCGGAAGCTTTCCTCGCCCTCCATTGCCTAACCGCAGAAGCTAACGGTTCCCCTGTATTCCGATCTGCCGTCTGATCGACCATACCCGGATCCGTTTCCGATCGATCAACATTGCTATCACCGATCTCCTCATCGATTGATTTTCCCGAAGGCCTCTCCGACCGATCCACCTTAACCGGTGTTCCACTCCCACTCGACAATGTTGGTTTCACCGCATCTTCACCCTTGTGTCGATTTCAAACGTGTCCTCATTTAGTCTTGTGTTTTGTGATATCCGGTAGATCCGCCATGGTGCTGATCCCCACATACACACTTCGAGACTTAACTCCCCTAGCCACTATCATCGATCCATTCGACACTTTGCAACATCCGCCTCCAAAAGTAATTCGATACCCCTTTGCGTCAAGCTGGCCCACCGAAATCAAATTCTTCTTAAGACCGGGAATATACATTACATCCTCTAACAACCAACTGTGACCGTTAGATGTGATCGGTATGTCTCCCCTACCTGTAATTCTCAGCGCCTTCCCGTCCACCAAGTAGACTTTTCCATGATTTCCGCCCGCAGAATTAACGAATATACTTTTATCGGATGAAATGTGAAATGATGCTCCCGAGTCAAATACCCATGACACAATCGGACTCTCAATGCACACGACTAGTACATCGTCCGTCTCGGCAACCGACGCTGATACATCCCTTCTTTTCTCCTTGCACTCTCGCTTCAAGTGCCCCCTCTTTTCGCAATTCCAACACTCAGGTTCGCCACGTGACTTAGACTTCACCCGAGTCTTTCCCTTCGACCGATCATCCCGATCGTCATCGCCATCACGTCCTCCCTTGCCCCATCGGTTATTATACCGACCCGACTCTGTTGCCAAAGCAGCAGGGTCATTGCATTCCCGACTGGATCTCCGCACATCCTCGCTGATCAACTGATCCCGCACGTCGATAAACTTTAACTTACCCTGTTGGCTACTGATCACGTCGACCGTGGTCCCCCAACTATCCGGTAATGTTCCAAGTAAAAGAAGGGCCAATTGGTCATCCTTGATTTCATGCTCCATCGATGCAAGTTGTCCGGCAAGATTATTGAACTCGTTCAAGTGTTTGGAAACTGAACCACCTTCGACCATCTTCAAGGTGTAAAGTTTCTTTGCAAGGTGCGCTAAATTTGTTGATGTCGGCCATCATCATTCCGTACGTAGTGGTTTTATCGGAAACGTTAAAGGCAACGTTTCTCGTTAAAGTCTCCACCACGAACCCGAGAGCCTTTTCGTCGATTCTCGACCACTCGGTTTATCCTCCATCTCTTTCGGTTTATCCTTCTTCAGAGCTGCTCCGAGATCATGCCGTCGTAGAGTTCCTTCAATTTGCATCTTCCAATACCGATAGTCGTCACCATCAAACATCTTCGAGATAACTCGGTATTCCCCCATCACCACGATCCGTCACAACCTACCCCACGGGACAACCCCAAAGCAACCACCAATTCTTGGGAAAATTCCCTCTTCCCGGAGAAGAAAAAGAATTCCCGTTAGCCGGGGTCTCCTGTTATCCGGGGTCGGATCGAATTATTGTGATGAGAACCGAATGTAAATGAAGAAAGGTAAAAAGACACAAGATTTACTGTGGAAACCCAAAACCGGGAAAACAACGTGATCGATAAACCTCGACCGTGAACTCACTATCACAAGAAAAATAGAATTGGTTGATTACAATTGTCTTCATGAGACCTCTATTTATAGAGTCCAACTATGATTTAATCTAGGAAATATTCTACAGAGTATTCTACAATATTCTCTTTCCATATCTTTGACCGCATCCTCCCTATATATATAACAAGATATATTTGCATATATTCTTCCATATATATCTCTAGAATATATCTTCATATCTTCTTCCATATATATCGCCAACAGAATATATCATCATATCTTCTTCCATATATGCAACCAATAAGATATATCTCAATATCTTATTTCATATATTTAATGTGTCAATTAAGGAAAGATATTTAGCCTCTATACTCTCGAATCCCGATCCAAGTCTAATCCGACCTCTATCAAATAGACTCATCACAATCGTCCGATCGATATCACCGCTTCATGTTAGGTTTCCCCGGGTCGGTCTTTCACCATCGAGCCCTTTGACTATCACCCGACCTCCATTCCTAACAGATCTTGTTCCCCGTAAGTTTGTGGGACCAACTTAAGGATCGGACTAAGATCCTTGAGTTCATCGTGCTTGAAATCGACTTGGCTTACAATGTCAGTATTGGAAAGACCGGGCTCAGAAAGTTCAAGGCGGTACCTTTTACCTATCATATGACGCTAAAATTTCTGTCTGCCAAAGGAGTGGTATCTGTGAGCGAGGAACAAACCGTAGCAAGATAGTGATAAATGAGCTCGTGACGCACTTTGACACCTGTGAAGAAAGCTCGGGTGAAGAAAGCTATGGAACCTATTGAGTTCAAATTAATCAATCTGGTTGAGGATGATTCAACAAAGACCACTCGCATTGGGGTTAACCCTCATTTTGAGGAGCATCAAATTTACCTGCTGAGGAGCCATGTGGATATATTCGCCATGAACCCGGATGATGTTCTAGGCATTGATCACTCGGTGAGTGAGCATCGGAACAACACCACCCCTGAAACTAATCCCATTCGACAAAAAATGAGACGATATTCTCCTTAAAAACTTGAAGTAATCAGAACGGAGTTGAACAAGATATTACATGCTGCATTTATTAGAGAAATTCACTATGCCAAATGGGTGGCGAATCCTGTTGTTGTTTCTAAGGCTGGCGGGAAGTGGAGAATGTGCATCGATTTTACCGATGCCAAAAAGAGCTGTGAATCTGACCCTTTCCCGCTACCTCACATTGGTCTCCTGGTGGATGTCGCTGAAAGCACCATGATGAATATTATGGATGCCTACTCAGGGTACCAACAGAACTTTCTGGCTAAAAAAAATCAAAAGAAATTGGCCTTTCTGACGGAAGATTAGGTATATTGCTATGTGGTTATGACATTCAGCTTAAAAAACGTTGGAGCAACATACCAAAGGTTGTGAATAAAATCTTTCGAGATTTGTTAGGCCATAGTGTATGTTGATGATATGATTGTCAAGTACATGAATATGAAGATCACATTTTGTATTTGTCTCGTTGTTTTGAAGTATGCAGCAAATTCAAGTTAAAATTGAATCCGAATAAGTGCTGCTTCAGGATCCGAAGTGAAAAATTCTTAGGATATTATGTTTCTGAAAAGGTCATAGATGTCAATCAAGAAAAGGTTCGGGCTATTATGACATGCAACCTCGGAGAAATTAAAGGGAGTTTCAAAGGCTGGTTGGTCGATTAGCTGCATTGAGTTGATTCATTTCTAAGTCTACCGATTGGGACTTGCCCTTCTTCAGAGTACTCAGGAAGACAAGTCAGTTAGAATGGACCGATGAATGTCACCGGGCATTTTCAGAATTGAAGACATATTTGAGCACTCCCCCTATATTGGTGAGTCCTAGCAGTGAGGCAGCAGTAATCGCTGCTCTGGTTACCATAAGAGATGATATTCACATGCTTGTTTATTATGTGAGTCATTCTTTACTATCTGTAGATACCCGATACACCAACCTGGAGAAATAAAGAAAGCAATATCTAAGTAGAAGCATTATTTCAAAGGCAGGAAAGTCTATGTATATATTGATTTGTCCTTGAAAGTAGTTCTGAATCAAGAAAATCTGAATGGAAGATTATCTAAATGGGCTATAAAAATCAGTGTCATGTATCTGGAATTCGTGCCCCGAATGGCGATTAAGGCTCAATTCCTAGCCGACTTTGTGGTCGAAATGACCCAATCCGCCGTATGTTTCAACCAAGATGATGACCAATGGAAAATATACGCTAATGGATCAACCTTCACGGGAAAGAGAGCTAGCATAAATTTTACTACTTCACAAGGAGATGTCATTCATTCTTCGGTTAAGTTTCTATTCTCACTAACGAATAACATAGTGGAGTATAAAGCATTATTATCTTAAATGAATTTGGCCCGAGAGATGGGAGTCGCTAAAGTGCGAATGTTCTTATATTCCAAGTTAGTTGTGGAACAGTTTGCGGGAAGATTAGAGGCGAATGAGCCCATGATGAAGTTGTACCATACCAAGGTCCTAGAAATATCTAAGAAATTCAATGAGTTCTTGCTCGATCATGTACCACGAGAACATAACAAAGTGGCAGATGCACTAGCCCGATTGACTGCAAGCATACTAAACATAGGGTCGAGTACAGTGTCAGTTCATATTTAGGATCATCATTCAATCGAGATTCCGTTGACCGAACAAGCAATGGAAGAAGTTGGGGCTTTAGCCCATGAACTTCAGAGCTTACATATTGACGTTACTGATACTCAAGGAGATCCCAAGTTGATGGAGCCCTTGATCAAATATTTGACAAATGATTACCTCCCATAAAATACTTCAGAAGTCAAGAAAATTGAGTTTCGGAACAAAAGATATGTGATAAATGATAGGTGTTTGTTTAAGAAAAGTTTTGAGGGACTGCTCTTGAGATTTTATCCCCAACTGAAGCTGAAGTTCTCATGATTTACGTTCATGAAGATGTATATAGTATTCATTCCGGGGCTCGATTTCTATATCATCGCATCATTAGAGATGGTTATTTCTAGCCTACATTACTTGAAGAAGCCAAAAACTATACCAAGTGTTGCGCTGCCTGTCACTATCATGCTTTGGTCCCACAACAACTAGGGATTCCCCTATCAGTAACCCCACTCCCTTGTCCATTTGACATATGGAGAATTGATATCTTGGGACCGTTTCCTAGATCGGTGGGTCAATGGAAATTCAACATTGTGACAGTAGAATATTATTCCAAATGGATAGAAGTAGAAGCAATGTACACAATAGCCGAACATGTTGTGAGGAATTTCTTGTAGAGAAATATCATAAGTCGTTTTGGATTGCCCCAGGCATTGATATCTTATAATGGAACTTAATTCCATGGATGGATGGTTTGGGAATTTTGTTTTAAACTGAGCATTACCCAACAATTTTCTTCAGTCGCTCATCCTCAAACTAATGGGCTAACGGAAGTATCTAATCGAGCTATCCTGAAGGGATTGAAAACTAAGGGGAAAATGACGTGATCCTATCTATGAAGTCTTGTGAGCCTAAAGAACTACACCCCAATCCACGACTCTTGAGTCTCCATTTTTTTTGGTATATGGGTCTGAAACAGTTAGTCTAGTGGAGGTAGCCATTCGATCGTCGCGGATAACTCAATATGATGAACATATGAATGATAAACAAAGGTCTTTGGATATGGAAATAATAGAAGAGGAAAGAAATGTCATCTATATGCGTATGTGCTCCTACCAACGATCCATGGAAGAGGTACATAATAAGCGCGTTTTACCTATAGAGTTTTTTGAAGGTGACCTATTCCTTAGGAACGTCATAGTTCAAAGGAATGTAGGAAAATTGGGTAGATACTGGGAAGGATCTTATAGAATTTTGAAAAAATTGGAAGTTGTGTCCCATGAGCTAGAAACTGTAGATGGTGATGAGATCTCTCGAACCTGGAATATCATGAATCAACGAGAATATTTTATGTAAATCGTTGATTATCAATGACAATTCCGAACCAGAAGTATGTTCTCCAATTATAAAAAGAATACCATGAACATAATATAAACTGCTTCTTCTTGGCTAAGGACCGAACTTGGTGGTAAAATTTTCTTGACGAATCTGGACTTGTGATCGTAGTGATTTACCTTTAAGGCTCCCAAGTAGCAGTGATCGCTCTGATTAAGTCCGATGGTCTTGCATATTGGTGGGTACATCGTGCAGGTCACAATGCTCCCAAAACTTACTACGAACTTAATATCCTCTACAACGGTCCTCGCCATCTGGGGATAGCTCTTATGTCTTTGTATCTTGATTCAAGATGTGAGAACAAGGACATAATCGATCAATCAAAGAACAAGCCAAGCCCTTCTTGGGACTCATCTAGAACAGGGGCTACGTCGTTTGATTTAATCATGAACCTAGGAACATAGTAAGAGCGATCCATACTCACAACAGATCTCTTATGTCTAAGTAAACCTCAACTACATCTCAATTCAAAATTATATAAGGGAAACCAATAGTCGGAGACCCAATCTCACACTTGAGAAATATTAAAATTTCTTAAGGATAAAAAGAAAACTTGCAAGGGCAAAATAAAATGTCTTTATTAAACCCGAAGTTAGTCTTATCAGTTCAACGGCGTTCAAGAAATAAAATGTGTGGAGAAAAAGGCATATTATTACATCATGAAGAAGGTTATAAAAAGATAGATCACAAAATAAGAAAGTTATAGCTTAGTCTATATGCCCATCTTCTTTATCTTCTCATTCGGTCCGTGCCATCAGTACTTCCAGCCTTTTTTCCCAATCCTCCACCAGCTTGTTGACCGATTGTTCCATCAGGCCAAACAAAGGAAAATTGGAATCTTCGGATAGGGAATTCAGAACTGGAATATCCTTGAAGTTTCTATATTTGGTCAAAGGATCTATTGTATCCCATCTAAGGCACGTTGCTCTTGGGTCTCTTGAGTGACCGCATGGTTACTTTGGCTCAATTGGACCGGGGAGGCTAGATTTAAGCCCTTCTTGCCTATCTGCAAAAACACACCAAGAATTTGAGGATTATAATTAATAAACAGTGAGAGTAGAGCACCTACCATAGCCAATGACTCCAAAAACGCTCCGACCATATCCGGGATCGGGCTTCCAGGTTAGCGGGGGTCTTCTTCCCTAGCAGCCTATATTCCTCCAACATGGCATACTTCCAGGGTGTTGTTGGTTTCTTCGAGCCACCGGCCTTCGTCACCGAGCCCACCATCTCTTGAATTGCCTCTCTAGCTTGATCAGATTTCGGTGGGATCGGCCTAGTTCTCCAATGTTGATCCCTTTCTTCGGGATCGAGGTTGGTGGGGATCTCCAGCTTTCCTCAGCCTCTTTTGTTGCTTCAGGGGCTCTTCTTCGGCCGTTTGTTTGCCTTTTCTTAAATGGACTAGGGCCTTGATATGTTCTCCCCAATGTTCGGGGTAGGGAGAACATCCAACAGATTGTGAAGAGCCCGTGGGGGTAACTATCGTAAAGACGGATGCTCCAAGTCCGACCCTCCTAGCCTTAGCAGCGGCGGCCATCTCGGCAAGTCTATATCCTAACATTGTATCTGTTGAACCTGCAAAAGAAATTGACAAGGATCAGGATATCCTTCAGACGAATCGAAGCTTAAAAAAATCCTCTTCGGGATAGGAGCTACGGTCCTACCTACTACCTCTATTTCTAATAGTTTCTTTCCGTAAGGATATATATGCGCTTAAGGCGCTTCTCCAGGGAGGGAATATTGTCGGGGTGTTAGCAACATCTTGATGAGAATGATTGAACCATGTTCAGTTCAATTTTCCAATGAGCTCATGTTGTTTGGTTGGCCATACCTTCAACAAATCATTCTTTGGGACCCCTATCCAAATATAATAGGATTCTCATTCATGAAGAAAGCCTCCTTATCTACTAGGGCACACTCTGCGGTACGGGTTGCTATATAATACAACATTCAATCCACTAGTAACCTTTTCCCCCTTTGGGGCCCCACTAAATACATATTAAAAAACAATTCTAGGGTCGGCTCTATGCCATGTTTACGGTAATAAAAAATGAAGGCCACTATGTATACAAAACTGCCCGGAAATAGGACGTATGTTGGGCAATGAATTTTCTGGAGAACAGCTGCTACGAAAGGGTGTAATGGAAATCGCAGACTACACTTCATGAAAGCATAACTAACATGGATAGAGTGATGGGGAGTTATCATCTCCGCATGAAGAAAACAAGGAACATCTTCATTACCCCTCATTATTGGGTAATGGACAGGAATGGAAAATCTGAACCGAAGTTCTTCTGTGTCGATTTCAGACATTGCTGGATATCTAACTTTGCAATGAGCCATAATGTTTGTGAAGGAACAAAAATCCGAGGAGCCATATCTATCTTTTCAGACATGTTTACCTTAAGAATTTATGGGTAAAAGAAGATCGATGTTTGTGAAGGAAATAAATCGTGCAAAAGCTTAGCTGTATGAGAAATTTTTGCAAATGATTGTGGAGGTTAAACAGTATCGAAACCCTGCTTATATACATCTCCCTTGGCCACTAACGGATCGACACGTGTACTACTGCAAGCGGCTGCAGCCTGACCGCTCTTCAGTTATCAGAATATGGAAAGATGCAGGTTATTTTGACGTTTAGATTAAAGCATTGCCATATAGCCATTTATACATTATGCAAGAAGGAATGGCAAGACTCCTAAACGTGTTGAAAATCTTGTTTATCTTAATAATAATCCTCGTCTTCTCTAGAGAAAGACTTCACAATATGCAAAATATGGGATGTGGTCGTTGATTGATTTTAGACAATGGAAAATGGAGGAATATTAGATATCGCTTGTCGAACCTGATTTTGAACGAGTTATATTCGGAAATGAAAGTTGATGTGTTCTTCAATCTTCACTTTTTAAGAGTATTTGTTGTTTTTTTATTGTAGACATTGAGAAATTTTTTTTATATATTTTGATTCAAGACTTTGGATGTATTAGTTATTTATCCATTTTTTCAGTATCTAATATTATTTTATTTCAAATTTAAAACAAGTCGAAATTTCGACCCTCGTATTTGCACCTAGTCGAATTGAATCGTACGGAGTACGTCAAACGTATCCGGGCCGCATAGGAATTTATAGCACCAAAATCACATTTTGAAATCGCAACCACGAAGAAAGTTCTTGCGAGGCCACGTTTTGTGAATGCGGCAACGTTAAAAACACAAACAATGTTAATAACGGTGTTCACGAAATGCGGCCGCATTTTTTTGTAGTTGGCATTTTTTTGTTTTTCCAAGCGTTCGGAGCACCGACGCGTACCGGCTCCGCTCGACACGTGACTCGACGTACAAAACGATGTCGTTCTTGTAGCTTAACTGATTTCTTTCGTAAAAACTAAAAACCCCAGATTTACAATTTGAAATTGGGGCAAAACAAGGTGGACCGAGGGGGAAAAATAGGAGTTTGTGTTCTACAAGGATCTCGTGGTAATCCAATTTTGATACATTTCTATATACCATATCCTCATCGCACTTTGAAAGTTTAATCTTCCTGAAGGCTGGAAGCACTCACGGACCAGTCTTCTTTTTTCTTAGTCTTCCAAAATACTCATTCGAGAAGAGAACTTCTACCGATATTTTTGGTTGTATTCTTGTTTTTAATGCTTCATTCTTTGTTTATGTAGTTGATTGTCATGGATTCAAGGTTGGTGTTGAAGCCTTTTACATCTAGTTTGTATTTTTTTCTGAATGTATTGCTTAGTTTTGCTATTAGTTTTTGAGAAAATTGCATAATTAGCACCCTAACTTACGAGCTGTGTAAAGGGTATGCCCTCCAACTTACGAAATTGCAAGAATGACACCTATAGTTATCAATACCGTTTGTTTTTTACCCATGACATTCTAGCACCGGTTTTCGGTAAGTTGAAAACCGTTTGAAAACCCCTCAAAAAGTACGCAAATAAGATCATTTTGAAAAATTATACAAAATTTACCCGTGATGTTCGAGAATTGTGCATAAAATATTAAAAATTTATGAGTTCATTAAAGTGCCAATAATAAACGGTATTGGAAACTTTTGGTGTCTTATGTGCATTTAATTGTAGTTGGAGAGCTAGAAATGTATATTTTTGTTCAAAAAATGTATCATATTTGTAATTTCGTAACTTGGAGGGTATATCTTTTACACGGTCGATAAGTTGGAGGGCCGTGGGCAATCATCATCCATTAGTTTTTTTATCCAGAACTTCTAATTGGTTGAGTAATGAGTTTATGTTATTGTACCCATAATCCATATTAGTTTTGCTTTGTTTTATAAAATGTTCATCTTTTTTAGGAATGGAAAACCTATATTTAAGGCTGAAAATTGAATGGATTTAGAACTTTCAACAAAAACTTATTTTAGAGTGTTTGTAAATTGCATTTTTGGATCACAACATTTGTATACGTAAGGGTTATGCATTCTGAATTTTTTTTGTGCTAACAATTCTTAGAATATTTGTACATTGTAACATATACATCTATAGTTACATTTGTTGTTGTAATAGAAAAATATCAGGTTAATTCAAAATCAAATATGGATATTGATGAGGAAGATGAGCAAAACGACACAGTTCAATCTCAAATTAGTCATGCTCAACATCCACTATGGAGTTATGTCACAAAGTTGAAGAGAACTAAAGAATCAGGGGTAATATTCCTTTTAAATGTATATTCTGTAATATGCAATTTGTAGGATCTTATTCAAGAGTGAAAACACATTTATTGAAAATATCCGGAAAGAGAATACAGGTATGTCCAAGTGTTTCTAAAGCGAAGATTGCTGAAATGCGAAAATTAGAAGAATATGAAAATAAGAGTAAGGAAGCAAATAATCAATCTCATTCAAATTCAATCCCATTGCAACGATCAAATGCTTCTTAAAGTCATGTATCATCAATCCCTCAAGGTTCATCTTCAAGTCTTCTTGGTGCTTCTATTTCAGCATCAATTTCACATAAAAGAACAAGAAAACAATCTACATTAGAAGAAACATTTAATATTCAAAATAGAGACAAAGCTGATTGTCTACTAGCTAGAATATTCTTTGCAAGAGGCGTTCCTTTTAATTTGACTCGAAGCTCATATTATCAAGAAGCAATAAGTTTTATTGCTCATACATCGCTTCGAGGTTTTTGAAAGTCAAAATCCAAACTTTACTACTTGTTTATTTTTTTAACTTTACCTATCCTTTATTCTTTTTGCTAGGTTATAAACCAGTGGGATACACTTCACTCAGGAATAAACATGTTGAAGAAGAACGAGCAAACATTGAAGAGTTACTCGAGCCGATTAGAAATAGTTGGGAAACTAAATGTGTGACTATGGTGACAGATGGATGGTCATATCTACAAAGACGTCTATTGATAAACTCCATGGCATTAAACTCTAACGGAGCAATGTTTCTAAAGGCTGTGAATTACGAAAGAGAAATCAAATGTTCATTTTTCATTTATGAATTAATGAAAGATGTAATCCGCGAGGTAAGAATTTGTAATGTTATTCAGATTATCATTGATAATACAAGTAATTGTAAGTGTGCGGGCGAACTTATTGAACAAACATATCTTCCGGTGAATATATAACTTTAATGTATTATTGTATGTTTGAACATATTTAATTCTGAATATTTTGTTTTGTAGATATTTTGGACTCCTTGTATGGTTCACATTTTGAATCTTGCTTTGAAAAGTATTTGTGCTCCAAAGGATACAAATGTGACTTCTGTGGTATTTCAACAATTGCGTTGGATTAGTGAAAGCATCGAAATCGTGATACAAGTAAACAATTTCATCATAAGTCACCACAAAAGATTAGTTTTGTTTAAGCAATTCTCTGATCTGAAGTGTTTTAGTATCGTTGAAACTAGATTTGCTTCTTCTATTGTTACACTCCGTCGTTTTAAATGTTTTAAAATTCATTGCAAAATTGAGTTATTTGTGAGGAATGGTCTTCAAGTCGTGGTGAATAGCACAAAAATGCTATGATTATAAAAAGTAGATTGCTAGATGAATCTTTGTGGAATTTTATTGAATATATTCTTGAATTTAATGGTCCATTATATGAGATGATTAAAGCATGTGATACAGATAAACCATCTCTCCATTTGATATATATTATGTGGAATACAATAAGGAATTAGATCAAAAAAGCTATATATGTTCATGAAATGAGAGATGTGAATGCTAATGTTGAATCGTCTTTTTGGAATATCATTAGTGAGGCTTTGAACTATACGATGACAAAAAGTATAACTCATTTGTATGCTATTGGACATTCACTTAATCTAAGGTATGAACTTACTTGTTTTAGTTTTTGTATACTCCTCTTTAGTGTTCTTTAATATAATGTTGCACTACTTAAAGTTTATTATTTTAGGATCACCATCAAAGAATGGAAAGATGAACATCCGAACTTACCAATGCCAAATTTTGATCCCCTGATTTTTCGAATGAGACAAGAGTTTATTGAACGGTATTATTCAGATGATAATACTCGAATAGAAGTAAAACAGGAGTTTGTAGATACTTGGGATGATATGATGAATTCAATTATCGTGTTTCAATGGTGGATAGATCTCGTTTAACTCCTGTTGAATGATAGTATATTTATGGAATTACTACTTCTAATCTTTTGTATCTAGCTTTGAGATTACTTGGCCATGTGTCGTATTGTTCTTCTTGTGAGAGAAATTAGAACACTTACAATTTTATACATTCTACACGAAGGAATGACATGACTCCTAAACGCGCTGAAAATCTTGTTAATATTCATAATAATCTTCGTCTTCTATCGAGAAAGACTCCGCAATTTGCATATGGTCAATGCAAAATGTGGGATGTGGCTGATGATGGATTCGAGACAATGGATGTTGGAAGAATATTAGAGATCGCAAATCTATCGTTTGACGGACCTGATTTTGAACGAGTTATATTCGAAAATGAAAGTTGATGTGTTCTTCCCTCTTCACCTTTTAAGTTGCTGCTCTTTTATTATAGACATTGAGACATATTTGTGTTTCATATTTTGATTCAAGACTTTAAATATATTAGTTATTTATCCATTTCTTAATATGTAATATTATTTTATTTAAAATTCGAAACCAGGCGAAATTCCAACTCTTGTATTTTCATCAAGTTGAGTCGTACCGAGTCGGGCGAACGTGTCCATACCGCTTAGATGAATATCAACTCAAAAATTATAATTGTGTGTTACGAATCAACATATTATACATAATAACATTATTTTAACGATTATTATTTTTATTATTTATATCAAAATATAAAATTATTATTATTTGAAATTATCTTCTAAAGTATTATTTTGATAATAATAAATATTACAAATTTATATATTTAATGAAAAATATCAAAAAAATATAATATTACTTAAATCATCAAATTAATTTTTTTAAAAGATAAAGTCGAATAAATTTATTTATATATTCATTATAAATATAATAAAAATAAAAAACGTGAAATACAATATTTTATATAATATATTGATTTGTAACAATATTCATTGGTTTTTTAAAGTTATTAGATCATGGTTTGTTATTGAGAAATTTTTTTAAAATAATGATAACTGTTGTGGTCTAAAAGATATGGGTACCAACAGTCGCAGTTCCGAGATTATCGGAACCTATTTTATTATTTGTATGATTTGGGGGACAATTGTATGATTGTAATTGAAGCAAAACAAGATGATTTAACGTGCAAAAACCCCTAAGAAAATGGGAAAAAATCATAAGGTTAAGAGTATGAATATTCTTAGTCGATATATTATTTGTATGATTTGGGGGACAATTGTATTATCGTAATTGAAGCAAAACAAGGTGATTTAACGTGCAAAAACTCTTAAGAAAATGGGAAAAAATCATAGGATTAAGAGTATGAATATTCTTAGTCGATATATTATGAAAATAATGAACTTACAAATCTGAAAGGCTTAGAAAATGAGTAAAGAAAATAACAACGTAGGAAAGAACAATGCATCGAATATATAAATTTGTAATATTTATTATTATCAAAATAATACTTTACAAGACAATTTTAAATAATAATTATTTTATATTTTTATATAAATAATAAAAATAATAATTATTAAAATAACGTAATTAGGTATAATATGTTGATTTGTAACATCTAATTATAATGGTTTAGTTTGTATTCATCCCTTCCTACGATGATATAGTTCATGGGTTCAATTCTTGATATTTACAAAAATTTTGAAAAAAAAATTATGCTCCCGCGTTCACAGAACGCAGCCTTGTTTAGTGCCCATGGCCATGGGCTCTACTCAAACGCGACATCTTAATTAGAATACGACCGCGGGCTTAAAACGTGGACCGTACTAAATATCTACGAATAGCCGAAATACTTGGGGAAGATGATGGAATGTCGAGCTATAGCCACAATACCTACGAAGAGCCGAAAGCGAAAGCAGAGAAAGAGGAAGAAACCACTATGCTGATTTTTACCGAAACCATTTTTCTTGGCCTTACCAGAACCAGGGGTTTGGCTATGGAGATATTGAAGAGATGGAAGAGGAACTCAGAGAACTATTTCTTGATGGGATAATGAGTTCCAGTTTCCGATCCCGAAGAATCACCACCACTCAATCGGATTTAGTTACTCGGATTAGTTTTATGGCCCCTGACTTTGTTGTTGTATTTTCCATTTGATTATATAAAATTAGATGTTATTTCTAACAAAAAGAGACAAATATAGATGTTTATAATCAAATAATGTTATTTAAAGAACGTCGAGAGAATTTTTGACGTGATATTGTTATGGATAGTAGGAGAGTACAACAATACAAGTTATCTTACTTAGAAGCTAATATGATATAATTATGTTTATTTATAATTTTTAAAGTGTTCTTAAATTGTAAATTAAATAATTAAAAAGATTAAAAAAATAAAAACGAGTTGAACCGGTTCTCAACCGGTCTGAATCTATTTGGACCGAATCGGAGGGATGATCTATTCGTATTTTCGATCCGATTTTAGAACATTGCGTGCATTATTTGGGCGAGAAAGCCGCATTATATATGATCATACAATGGATTAATGAATTATATCGGCATCATATCGAATTATATTAAAGCACTACTTAAGGGATAAATTTCCTATTTGAATGTTGAGTTTCCACTCTCTCTTTCATGGTTTTTTAAAAAAAATATAAAAAAAACTGTTTCAATTTAAAAATAATAATAAAATATGTATTTTTAAATTGATTGTAATAAAGTTTTTGTCGATAAAATTATGATTGATCAATACTAGGTATGCAACAATGATCACTTTACTGATTTATCGATTTTTACCGGTTCGAATAATTGCTTTTTTATTGAGATTTTACTTAAACAAAACCGGACCAACTATCTATTGATTTTATTCGATTTTGATTTCGGGTTAGTGATTTTAGTCCATCGATTATTCGATTTTTAATGATCGATTATATTTTATAAATATACGGACATTGTTGAATGGACAAATGAAAGTTATTGATATTAACATTGAAAAAGTTTAAGTAGAAAAACTGGCCCCATCACTTCCCGTAAAATTGTTGGAGTTTCGCGGAAAATACCACCGATCCGCGACAGACCAGCGATTTTACCACCATTCGCGTTAGCCAATCGCGAACTGCATTTTTTTCGCAGTTCGCGATTGGCTAACGCGAGTCGCGTT